>JAZGTI010010202.1:0-17937 GCA_036877585.1 Botia kubotai
TGGTTGTACTTTAGCCAATAGCAGAAGAGTGCGGCTCGTGCGGGCGTCGGCATGCTTCTCTCGCAGGTGAAATAGTTTTGGGGACATGATGGCAGGTGAGATGAACCGCAGACACAGGAAGCTGGTGATGGCAATGAACTTCACCTTCTGAGGAAGAACAAAATTAAATCCGATAAGTAAAAAACTTACCATGACCTAAAAAACATTTACATATTAGAGTTGTATTGTGTCTTGAGTGGTGATAGGGTTTGGTTAGGTAGTTGCTAGGAAGTAGCTAGGGTGTTCTGTGTGGTTGCTAGGGCATTGCTAGGCGGTATATTGGATGTTCTGGGTGGCTGCTAGGGCATTGCTTGACGGTATATTGGATGTTCTGGGTGGTTGCTAGGCGTTTGCAAGGGTTTTGTGAGTGCTACTAGAGTGTTACTAAATGGTTGCGCCATTTACCTCTATTGCAAGTCCAATCACTTACAAAACCTTGGGTCAGAATTAGAATGAGATAAATAATGAGCATAACAGCAATACCATAATAATTGCCACTGCTATTGTATTTATTATTGGTTCATTGTACAGCAGCCCTAGAAACAATGTCCAAAATATCTTGAATGACTCCTCTGCTCCCATGGCATTATGGGATAGCAAACTGTCTACTGGCTGCATGTGATCTCAATGAATACAGTAAGTCATCTGGATTTGTCTAGTGTTTCATGAATAATGCATATTCAGATACCTTACTCATACACACAGTAGGGAAGTATGCATCTTCAAACACACTCACGCGGTACTCTGGGTCAGGGAAGCACTCCTGCACTCTGTGGTAGAGCTGATGGAAAGTCTGGCAGATGAGCAGGGGGCAGTAGGACGCAGACTGCAGGATGGAGGTGAGCAACTCAGACAGATATGACTGCAGGAGACTGCAGCTCTGCTGAATAACATCTGACTCTGTCTGCTGACGATGCAAACCTGCGCAGCTGCAACACCAAACAGTGAGATTTATAGAAACTGACCTAAAATGATCATTAGAATCAAACGAAATCATGATGAAATCATGATGTCATCTTATTACCCTGCCTCTTTTAATTCCACTTTACTGGGGTCCAGTTCCACATATTTCTTTTCGTCAAAGATCCTGTTTATTACGGGGCCCAGAAGCCTGTGCAGATATTGCATTCCAGCCACCTGCAGTGAGAGGACAATGAAGATGAAGGAAACACTGATAATAGTGCAGTAAACGAGAATATTAGAATATTAAATAGAATAATAGAATAAATTGAATATTATTCCAAAGAAAATAAATGTTTTTCTTAATAATCTTTCATCAAAATGTAATAACGTGCTTAGCATCTAAAAGGTGTTTTTGATCACACTTCGACTTGAGTGATATTGCTATAGAGTATCTTTCTCGCCTGCCCGGAAAGCCATTTTATTTTTCATTCTGGTTCATGAACCAATCAAGTCCCACCCTACCTTCTCTTCCTGGATATTCTGATTCACTCAGAAATATGTTTATGGAAGTAAAATGGACTTAAATCTATCTGAAAGATTACTGAATTACTACACACGTGCGCAAGTATATTTAATTAAGTTGACTTTACCTTCAAAAAAGACTCCATTGACTTGGACGCTAATGAATTACTTCGGAATAAAGTGTTGGGTTCAGCTGAAAGATAACAGAGAAAATTATAATGTCAATCAAGGTTAACATAACTTAAAAAAACAAAATGAATAATATTCATATGCTTCTAATTTGCTTACTGGTCTTTTCAAGCTCCAGTTTGAACAGAATGTCCAAGAACTCCTTGACAAGCCCTTGACCCAAAAACAACTTCACCAAATTATTAGCCACTTCCTGTCTGCTCTCTGCTGTAGTGGTCTCATCAATCATCATGATGAGATCCGGCCAGTTGCCCTGCAATTAACACAGTCATTTAACTCAGGACTCGAGGTTATGCTTCAAATTAAACATGTACTCAGTGCAACAACGTGCACACACGAGATTTCACAATGTAAGATAAAAAAATGAACCGTACGCTAACACTAGCACAAACCAATAAAGCCACTTGAAGACCCGCCATCTTGTTATGAGGAATATGTTTTGTGAGATTCCAAGATAATTCAGAGGTGAAATCTTTGAGATAAAGCCTTAGCCAAAATGGCGTCAGACTTACGTTGAGTTGAGAGCCCACCGATTGGCAGAGCAGTTCGGTGAGAGGCTTGTAATGGCTGGATGGCAACACAACCTCATCTCTGAGTCTCAGCTGAAGCCGCAGGGAACCCAGAGTTCCCCTACAGGAGAACAAGAGAATTGTGTGTGTAAGGCAGTAGTTCTCAAAGTTCTCAAAGCTCATTATGGAGGTACAGAAGGCAGAAAGAAGAGAAAATGGGAAAAAAACAGAAAACAGTTGGAATAATGGATGTAGGTTGGAAGACGGATGAGTTTGTGTACAGGAGGAGAAAAGCCATACATGAGGTCTCACAGACATCCAGGTCAGGAGCTGGTCATAAAAAAGCTTAATGCAGAAAATATGGTGTTTTTTGCAATCCGTTTCACTGGTAAAGTGGTTGATGAGGAGGAGAGAGATGTGTTCTGTGTCTTAAAATGCTGGCAACAGACAGAATGAAACTCACCAAATTAAAAAGACACATTGAAATAATGCATCTAAATAATGATACTCAAAAGCCACAGTTTTTTAAAAAACAACTTAATAAATATCATGAGCAGAAAAATCATTCTTAAAAGCCTTTCTACACGATTCACAGGTTAATGACTCGTTTGTGTTATCCACATGTACACATCCCACATTATAACACAAGCTTACATAAGCAACAGTTAAGGACATTTAACCTGTTATAATGCTTTGAAGGATTATCTGAAAAGTTTATTTGAATGTTACATTAATAAATACAAATGATCCATAGAAGAAAAATACTCCCTTAATCTGTTTTAAGAAAATATCTGAAGACTTTAAGCATGAGGACACCTAGAAACTAAAAACTGCAGTAAAACCTTTCCAGGAAGTAAAGTACAGAATGAACAAACAACATTACACATAATGACTCCATTAAAGAGATTATTTAAAGCACAACAACACATATAAAACCAAACAGTAGTTGTTATTACTGGGTGGCTGTAGGTCAAACACAGCTGTTCAGTCTTAGATTCAAACTGTTGAGTGCCAATGTTTTGTTCTTACTAACCATCCAACCAGGTAAAAAAACGAACTCATCTTGATGCTGTGAGGCCTAATGGTTTAAACACTTGATTTGTGTGTGTTGTGTGACTGTTACATCACTTCCCTCAATATGTGTGAGCTCATAAACCACAAGGTGTGGCTGTGTTGCAGGTCTTTTACCTGTCTAAAAGGGCGATGGGTACTATGAACATCCCAGGCCATCTGATATGGGGTGCCCACCCATAAAATGTATTACCACCTGATATCCTCTTCACCATGTCAGAATGCTCAAGATGCTTCGCTTATCTCTGTGCTAATTCAGTCACATCGCACAAAACAATCGTACATACTTTTTATGTACAATTATGATTGGTTGATTGAGAATCAGCTCAGATCTGATTGGCTAAAGGGTCACACTACCCTTCAGTCCATTGACAGAAATAGATTGTGTGTGTAAATGCTGGAGACTGGATACACAAGCTCATGTGAAGAACGTTTCACATTTCAGCGACCAATAGACGATGGATACGTCACGGCATGACCTTTTCAGAACAATCACAGATGAAGGAAACACTGATAATAGTTGTATCCAACAATCCCATTGTGTGCAATATAGCTTTAAACGAGACTGTGGATTAAAAAACCCAACAGCATGACGTTTGATATCATTTCCAGTTGGCATCCATATTCGCAGGAATCTCCTTAGAAATGAGACGTGCCTTAAAATTCAGAAACACACATTCACACAATGTGAAGATTTGCAAATGCAGAATCAACAATGAATTTTTAATGTTCAAAACATGGTCATTTGTGCAAACACGCCATATTTGTATGATATTTTGCATTTGTAAAACTATTTGTAGACGTGTTTAATTTTGTTCACGGGAGATTGGTTATGAATATGTGCATCACATTATGATGTGACACGATTCTGACACTATACTCTCTATATCGAAATAATATCAGATTTGCAATAGAGATGATTATTGTATTAGTGACTGTAGATAGTATGTACAGTCAAGCCACACACCACATGCTCTCCACATGCTCTCTTACTGTAAGAGGTGGATAACACGCGAGGGAAGGTGAGATTTGGAAGACCGTATGTGTGTGTGGCAGGTGCCAACCATAGCTGCCAGTCACTGAACAGCAGGCGACAGATGGTGGGCCATCAAAAATCCAGTCAGGAAGAAGAAGGTGAGGAAGAGAAAAAGAGGAAATAAACAACAACAACAACAGCTTGATTTCATCACTGAGATGAGAGCGACTCACCCAAGGGGAGCGAGAGATTAACAGAGCTTAATGACAAACTTTTCATCAGAATGACATCAGCATGAGGGGAAAAACAAATCACACAAAAAAGACATTTTAACGAAATACCACTAATTACATCTGGGACGTCCTCATGAAGCATGAGGAAATTTAAAAACGAGCTAAGATGAGATGATCCAGAAATGATTTTCAAATGATTCTGTTCTTGATTGTGGACATAAACTACAGTTCAATCCTTTGTACAGGATTGGCTTTGACATTTTAATGCCCATCTTGTGTTTTTTAAATCTGTCCACAGTAGAAAAAAGTAAAATGCACAGTTTATAAAGAACAGACGGCTGCATATCAAAGCAGCCAAAATCTGGTCAATTTTAACATATTTGAAATATGAAAAAAAAAAATGAAATTTCATATTGCACTATTGTCATCTGTACTTTTAAGTATAATTATCATCATTTCTCTTGCTTTGCTTAGAATAAGGCTAAAACAAAAAGTCGCTAGTTGATTTATTGGGGGGCCAATCCCCAGAGGATCTGTAGCCTCTATTATAAATGTTGGTTGGATTATTGCTCTTCCCCAATGGGAGTCTACTGAAGCCCTATGAACTGTACATAGGAAAATGTTGACATTTGGCTAATGTGCAGTGGTGGTCTTCAACAGAAATCTGATCATCCAACTTTGTCTTTAACATGAAAAAATAGTGCCACCACCAGTTCAAACTTTTAACTCTTTGTTCTACAAAAAATATACTTAGTACATCTGATTCCTCCATCATGATAATTACACTCCATATCTTTATAATCATTATAACTCCGCCCATTACAAAAGCGTCCTTTTTAAAAAAATACACTAGTATGTTTATTTGCTACAATTGTCTCCAGTTCTTATAAAAACTGGATCATATGATCTTTGGACCGAGCTGCCCAGAAATGACTGCAGCTTTTAAACTATGGTAGGAAGCTGGAGTACCCAGCAAAACCCAGCAAAACCCAAACACTGTTACAGGAACATGCAAACTCCAGATACAAAGACCTCCAGACTCAGCTCACTAGATGATATAATAACTGAGCGTAAAACTATTGTTGTGCACCATGAGCACAATCAAATTATCGACATAAATAAAAGGTCTATATTCTTGGGACTATATTCTGTAAGTCTGGGTTTGTATTTAGCACTCACAATTACAGTTTACAAAGATAGTGATTGAGCTTTGTTACATGTTGTCATTTATTTTATCTTATTTTTAGATATGATTTTTAGTTTCTTTTAATGCATTCATGAATTTTCATTGTCAGATCAATCTGTCACAATGTATCTTTATGTCTTTATATCTATATCTTTATATTATTAATTCATTCATTCATTCATTCATGTATCATGTCAATGACTCCTCCGCCTCATGTGGACACCAGTGTCACACTGACATGCCATGTCCCCAAAAACACTCGCTCTTAATCTACCAACACAACAAGTACACTCTCAGATGACGCATAGCTTTTGTCATCCCCCAACCGAATCCCCCTTACTGCAGTGTTTACATAAGCCCTTCCAACACACACTCCCTGTGTCAGCTTGACATATAATCCTCACTGTCAATCCACATGGTCAAATGATCTCATATGAGTGGAGAGAAGAGATGGGTGGAGGGGACAGATAGGGAGAGCGAGTGAGTTAGTGAGTGAGTGACGAATGAAAACACAGGGAAAAAATCCCAGGATTTAGCCGGAGAAAGGATTAGTACTTCCTGTCAACACATGGGCCAGTGCACACAAACGTGATGCTGTGGAATTCTGAGGGAAGAGTGTATTACGATCCTTCAAGGCTAGCTCAAAACAACAGGCAACACTGAAAAGAACAGCTGACCCAAAAAAGCAAATTTTGGTTCCAAAATTCAGGTTTGGACCTTCTTTAAGGGTGAATACTTCAATGTTTGCTTAGCTGGTGTGCATATATGCCACAATTTCAAGTACACTCACTCATATTCACTGTGTTTAGACTTGTCAGGCCCCAGGCGAAACCAGCCCTCTTCTTGCTGTGCAGACTGAAGCTTGTTGATATTGAACAGGACCTGAAGGTAAAAGACGAATTACAAGAATTAGCCATCGAGGTGACCGAAGCTAAATATGGGGAAATTTATAATTGTGTGACAGAGGCAACATCACTATAAACATCGGTCAACCAAAAGACACATATGTAATGTAATGAAACAGCTATGATGCATTATAATGAATAGTTAAGTTAAAGAACAATAAAAACGCATTAAATATTTAAAGGAATTGTTCACCCAAAATATTCATTATTAAATTATTTACTCACATTCATGTTTTTCCAAAACCCACATGCTGTTATTTCCTCCGTTAAACATAAATGGAAAATTTTGTACACAGCTCAACTGGTCGAGCATGGGACTAGCAAAGTCAAGGTCATGGGTTCGACTCCTAGACAGTACACATACTAAAAAATGTACATGCCTGCATGTACTGTAAGTTGCTTTAGATAAAAGGATCAAATGCCAAATGCATAAATGTAAACAGAGCAAAAATAAAACAAATGGGTCTGGAGGGTGAGTAAATGAGTAATGTCAGAACTTCAGTGTTTCTGTAGCTCAACTGGTAGCGCAATGCATGAGCAGTGCAAAGGTAACAGAATAAATTATAGAGAACACGCACAGCCTATACTGAGAAGACGTATAGCTTGAATGCACTGTAAATCACTTTGGATAAAAGTACCTGCCAAATGCATAAATGTGAAACTTTAATTTGTGGTGGAGCTACTCCTTTAAAACCTACAAAAAGGACGTTTGGTGAAAATCCTCTGATAGGTCAAAGGTCAAAGTGTATTGTGTGCAGTCACCTTTCCCAGGAAATCATTTCTGCTGACCAGATCCCAGTCCCAGACCTCCACGCTCAGAAGACTGTCAGCCGGCGTCTCATCCAGCTCGAACTCAAAGCTCGTATTCCAGCGTGGGTAACACGACTTTTTCACCACCTGGTGGATTGAGGACCATGTTAATCAGTAACGGATAAGCAGTTCTAACTAACTGTGCAGCAGATGAAAGCAGTAACCTGGAGAAAGATGTTCTTACCGCGCTCTCGTACATCTTGCCATTATATCTCACTCTGACAAAAGGGTCAGAGGCCCCATTACGATCTTTCTTGGCGAGATCTCTAAAACCGAACAAAAAAAAGTGATTAGATAAATAAATGAATATAAATGAACGTCATTGAGAAAACCTGCATTTTATTTGTTAATCACCCGTATGCGCTGGTGCACTGCTGCAGCATGCATCCTGCATTTAAACATGTATTTTTTAAGGGCAATTATGGCGTGCAGTCAAACACACTTTTATTTTTTTAAAGTGGCAATCCGTAACTTTTGCCTCTTTGTCAAAACATAACATTGCAAGCTGCTTGCATTATGTTTTCTTAATGTGAATGACAACGACTGCTGTAAGAACAAGCTGCAAAGACTCCTCAATTCAGGCAGCTACACACACATAACTTACATTTCCCAACTGACAACTCACATTATAAAACAATGGTATAAAATTACAAATAGTACGAACAGTAGGCAGACTGTTTTGAACACTGATCTGTTATGTACTTGCTCAATAACTGGTTTCTGTTCATTTTTAACCAAAAAAAGTTACAGATTGCAGCTTTAAAGAGTCGATTCAGGTACCAAGACACAGTGATGCTGTACAGTACCAGCAAAAATGCCAGACCACCAAGTTTGCTGCAAGATGCAGGAAATCATGCAGTGAAAGCACAGTGTGTTTGCCCTGTTACCTGAACTCCTATAGCCTATCATAGCCCTTACCTTGCCTCTAGCACCTGACAGCAGAGCTTTCGTGGGACTCCTCCATCTCCCAGCACTGATATCTGCAGGTGAATCTCCCCCTGCACCTCCTCATCTGGGTCAATCTCTGACAGGTTCATCCATCCATCTACACCTAGAGAAAAGGCACAGGAGTTAAAAATGGAGAGGTCATAAGCTGCTGAGGAGGTTGTAGACATTGAAATGAATCATCTTGCAAAGCAAACTGTGGTGGACAAAGTTTAAGGACAAGGACCAGAAATTCTAGATGAAAACACAGTGGCACAATAGAACAGAAGAGGGATTGAGACAAAACCCAGAGCAAACTGGACAAATGAAGCTGTATATTTAAACGTTGTTTAAGTAGTTAGCCAAAGACGTTTATAGTTAGCTCCCTGAATAACAACACATCTGGTTTAACGGCACAGTTTACTATGAATACTGCAGTTTGGTTTGCCGCTAATACTGTGAGCTACAAGTGAACTCTTCATGAAGTTTTGCCTGTAAATAAGATTTATATTTTATATTGATAGTAGCTGTGGAAGACCACTTTGCTGACAGCTTGTCCACATGCAGGCAAAAATCCCACAGACCCATCAAAGCATTCTACAGTCACTGCGTTCCTTTGTGAATTTTAAAGGCTTTCCTTTGGCTTTTCCCGATAAGGGTTGTTTATCCTAGTGGGCTGGTATGCAGTTTTTCCTCTCAATTAGTATTCCAGCATATCCCTCGTCAAAGCCCATTTTCCTTTACTGCTCTGTTGAGTAGCCCAAAAATAAACTGGGCCTGGCCAAGCAAAACCATTCCATCGGAGAATGGAAAAGACCGCCTCTGTTGCTTTTAATTTATTAGGGTTATTTTAAACGAGACTGAGGCGTCTGAAGATTCATATATTTCTTATTTTAGTTTTTACGGTGTATAGTGTCATTTGCCTGACAATACTGACTGATTTCAAGAAAACACTTTTGTTGTTACTAGTTATTTAAAGATAGTTTGAAGTTAAAGAGAGGAAGCTCTGAAATAGCCCATTCTTCAGTTTAATCATCCAAACCAAAACAATAAAAATTAAATGACAAAAATGTGACATCCAATCCAAGGAAATTTTCCACAAACCACCGACACAAACAGTGTCAGGAAATTAATTTGATGAAGGAACAGAATCATGAAAAGAAGCTAAATTAACCTTAATAAAAACTCAACGTTTTCCAGAAACATACATAAACAAATACATTCAGCTGTCTGAGGTAGAACGCTTTGGCCGATGGTCTCTCAGTTAAAAGTCTGCCTCATAAATATGTTCAAAAAGAGCGACCCACTCACAAGCACACACACACACATGCAGGTCAGCCTTTAAAAAGTAAAGAGTCAAAAAGAGTCTTCTCTTCAAACAGAAGCCCTTTATATTTCCTCATGGTGCATTTTTTACCTGAACATTTAGGCTAAACATTCGGAACAACAAAACAGAAATTAAAGTTTGTAAACATATAACAATACTAGAAATCTAGATGTTTTATGTTTTCCAGAGCTTGTCACCAGAATGGTGTGGCTGGATCTGATGCCATTGCTGTGCACCTCCTAACAAATTCTGAAAGATCTTTATCAGATTTCTGGAATGTTCTGGAGTGTTCTGGGTGGTTGCCAGGCATTGAAGAATGTTCTGGGTAGTTCTTAGATGGTTGCTAAGCCAAGTTAAAAGAATCCATCCACAGGTTTCTGCCATATTCTTGTGCCTAGGTATTGTTTGGGACCCTCCATATATATATAAGTCTATAGAATTATTTTACCCTGTAAAAATCCACCAGCAAAAAACACAAACATTTTTTCCATACAGAATCTAGTGTTAAATTTGTCATGTTAGATCCACATTGATGTGAGAAATGAAGTTACTAAAAATGAGCTTTACACATATTACTTAAATGTTATTCAAGAGCTAAAAAATGATCACTAGTGAGGTAGATCTGTATTTCTATTCTAAAAATGTTACACTTCATAATTAGAATGTCTACATTTGCCAATTTGCATAATTAGCCACCATGTTCCTGTCAGCTAATTTCACCCTATCTCGCACAGTGTGGTTAGACTATGGTTTGACTTATGGCTATCTTGTTCACACCCTGTCAAACCAGGCCAACTGGCTATTTCTGTGCTTTGTAGAACATGTCGTTTTACTAAATGGTATTTCAGAGCCCTTGGAGGAAAAGGTTATGTGAGTCCATTTGTGCATTATTGCTACAAAGAGTGTGAGGTTGGAAGGACAGACAGAGAGAGAACACGAAAGTCATCCAAAAGTCAGTGAAGGTTAACTTGTCTTTATGTTACTGTCAGGTTCACTTTTTCATGAGCATCAGCATTTATGTTTTAGCCAAACATCATGACCTCAACAGCAAGATGGAATAAGGTTATTGTTTTTCTATCTATTTCTGACTAGCCCATCCCCGCCCAAAGTGAAATCTGATTGGTCCAAAATCCACCTCCATATAGCTGTATATTAAACATGATTGGCTGTAACTGCGTTATGCAACATTTTTAGGTTGTGAATTGACTGGAAAATTCCTGTAAGGTTGGTTAATTACAACCAATTAATTATTATATTTTAAGTTGAATGTTTAGTGACATGTATGTGCGCCTTTGTTTTAGACTAATGAGATTTCACTCTGGTGTAATCAACATATTGTCCTGGTGCGCGTCATCTCTTGTCACATCAGATGAGGACATGGTATAAAATGCCTAGAAAGAGAATAAGAAATGATGGCGCAAGAGAAAGAGTGTAAATGCGTTGCGAGCCAGATTCGAATCAGGATCACCCACATGAGCATCACAGCTTAATGTGTTATAGAAATGAACAAGCTTCTAGGATACAGCTCCGCCACAGTCGCTGTAATTATATTAGTCACGAAGCGGGACTGTGGTTGCTGGGCAACATTTAACAGGGACACCTAGCTCTCCATCGTGTTTTAGGCTATTGTTAACATTAACAAGCTGAGCCACATATGTAAACAGTCATTGTTATACCTTATCTGAATGAAACACCAACCCAGTGAACTAAGCAGTGTTAATGAATAGTGCCATTTAGCTTTTCTATTCCATCATGGTATGCGACTAGTCATCAACACATCATAGGGGTTACAAAAAGTGATGCTCTCTTTCATCCTGTGTCAAGATAATAGATAACCCTGCAGTGTCCTCGTCCCTCAGGCATAACAGGCCCAGACAACCACAATGACTCACCAGCACCATCTCAAAAGACCACCTCACAGGAACGTCACAATTTGCATTCATGGTACTAGAGGAGCTTTTCCAACCATATTTATTTGAAGTCTGTTTTTGCAGTTTGTTTTAAAAGAATTGTTTGTGGTTTTAGGTCAGTTAGAAGAACTGCTGACAGTAAATAAAGCTAACAGGAAAATTTTATACTAAAAACAGATTGTTACGTTTCTGGTGATTGTGTTGCTATCCAGTTGCTAAGGTGTTCAGGGTTTTTTAGCAACCGCTATGTGTTTTGGGTGGTTGCTTCTCCATACAATAAAAAAAAAACACCTAAAAATCTGTTATGTCTTCTTCAAAACCTCCTTCACGGTATATGGGATTTTTTCCTGTGTTTTATCATCCATTTGGAAAAAATTCACAGGTGTGGATTATGCTTTAAAAGCTGAACAATATGAGTGAATACCAGCATATATGTTCATAGCAGAAAGGGTTAATATTTAGGATTACGAGTTTGTTCAAATCCCTAACCCTAAATATAAGCAATCGTGATTCTGCCTTAGCAAACACCACTAACTCAATATGATATGAGGCGGCATGTGGCTTATCTTTTAATGATGTCGAAAATCACAGTCATGTGACAGTCATGTGTCCAACAGTCCATTTGTATGACCGTGTGATTGAAGGGTCTGTTTTAACTGGAGATACATGGTAGCTCTGAATATTGATTTCACATTTCATCACAGCTAAAGCACATGATTGATGTCAATACTTTCTTGGAAACAGTCTCTTACCTTGAGGCTTAGCAGTAAGCACATCTCTACCGACTGACACTTTCCCAATGACATCATCTCGGCTGTGAACACAACAGTGTCGGTATTAAAAAACACTGGACAGTATGTACAGTATCTGCAGGCATTCATATAGCTTATCTGAAACCTTGCACAGATGCTGTTATGATTATGTTTATGTCACTAAAGATGAAGGGTGTGATTTTCTAGTGGCACCTAGATAACTAGATTTTCACATTTTAAAGATTTTGTTATTCTGTGGTCATTCACAGTGCTAGGTTGTTCTGGGTGGTTGCCAGGGTGTTCTGGGGGATGACTAAGTACATTTACATTTACGCATTTGGCAGGCGCTTTTATCCAAAGCGACTTACATTGCGTTATACTATACATTGTTTCTGAGTATGTGCAATCCCTGGGATTGAACCCATGACTTTGGCATTGCTAACGCCATGCGCTAACCACTGAGCTACAGAAAAGCCTCAGGAATGTAGCTGGTTAGTGGGCAAAAAACCCAAAACAGACCACAGATATGGCTCGGGTCCCTCCTTCAGTCTAAATCTATGGGAATTTTTTACCCATGTTACCGTTTGCCCATGAAAATTGTCACTTAGATCACTTATTTCACAGAAATAAGTGATGTGTTTGGAGAAACAGGAAGTCCCGCCCCGAGTTCACGCCATTGGCTGAGGCAACGCTGCTATTTCAGACTAATCAAACAAACAGACGAAAGCCTGGAAAGCTCCACTCCTCAGAAAACTCAACCTTGGAGTGGTTCCACATTAAAAATCACACACTTCACCTTTAATCATGTAAGTACTTTATGTCAGTGCAGTCAGATTCAGACCTGAGAGAATCTTCATCCAGTACATAAAACGACACCGTCCGAAAGGAGGGAGGGAGATGGACATTGTATTCTTCACCCCAAAACGGAGACAGTGTCTTCCATATTGTTGCTGTCCTGAGATGAAGACGAGACTCATTAATAAATCTTAATACTTGTTCATGTGGTACACGAAACACAATATGAGATGAATAAACAGCATATTAACTAACCAAAAACACATTCAGTATCCAAACCCCTACACACTGTTGCGTCATTTTATATAAATATATTTTTAAAAATATAAATTAAATATATTTCTATATACATTTCTATTTAATCTGCCTCAATAAATGGAGAATGTCCAGAGAACAGGTATAAAAACAATTACACATTAACAAAACCAGACAGCAGGAGCAGACAGATGGTTAGTATGCATAAGTCAATGTCTAATCAGACATGTTAAGCAAAGATCATCAGTTTGTTAATCATCTAGGGTGTTTGTGTACATGCAGTGCGATAGATTTGTCTTGTCTTGTTTACCTGCGGATTTGGTATTCTAAGAAATGAATTTGCCTTGCTGACAAAATAATCATTGTAGTTCAGAGAACACTCAAACCCAGAGTGACTCATTTGCTGTGGATATCAATGATGCAATTTGTAAAGCTGTCGATTTGCTGAAAAATAATTTATTTTATGGGTAATGTGATGGCAGTGAGTCACCATAGATGCTGATATGAATACAATATAAGCGTTTAATAATCTTTCGTCAGCTGACGAACTTCTAGTGTGACACCTCACTGGGTGTCTTCATATGCCAGACTGCTTTTGTAATGATGATTTTTAGCAGTGCTCTGAGCATATCATAACCTGCATTTTAATTCCGTCCCCCCCTTTATTTTCATGACTATAGCTTGTGTTTTGGTTTCTGGAGGACGAGGGATTCTCGGACCCTGTATGTTGCTCCTGTGTGGCCCCTTACATTAACACTACTTAAATTGTTGTGGGGCTTCTCTGCACCTGTGGCCCCCTTAAATCATTTACCCCATTCACCTCTAAAAATCTGACCTGGACCTTCACCTCAGAAGACACAAATCTATGAGATATTTGTTTTCTGTGACCTTTAGTCGCAGAAGGGATTTCAATTATGTGTCGGTAATTAAATTAGTTCAACTTTACGGAAAATCTTATTTCCAGTCTGTTCAATTTACGATCATTAACTTATTATACAGTGCATAGCAACACGGCTCAACACACTAGATCTAAAAATTAAATGTCAGAAAAAAATCATACATACCGAATGATGGCTTCATTATCAATTTTCACAATGCAGTATGGATCACTGCTTCCAGTTCTACAAGTGAAATGAACAACAACGTTACTGCACATTCCTGCCAGTTACTCTTCCAAATATTATTATTAACGTTATGATCACACACACCATTGGTTTCTTTAATCAAGAGTTTAATTATATGCTAATTAGAATGCTGTAGATCTCCCAGAACAGCAACAATATGCATAATAATATAAAACAAAAGTATTAAATGATATACATTCATGGTTGAGAGAGAGAAACGATTTTTCATGTGTCTTTCAGACCTAAACAGAAAAAAACAGAAACCTATACTGCTAATTTAAGACCCCTATACAGGGAACATAGTTCTCTGAAAACAAGAACTATTGAAGAATCTTTGTTTCCCTCTGTGTGTGGCATTTTCTCTGAGGCAAAATCAGATTTGACAAAACCAAAATTAAATAGCATTCAAAAATATTATGAAATATGAGATTTGTGTGTGTTTATATCACATCTCAGGAGTGTGTAAATCACTCTAATCTTCCTGTCACAACAGTGCTGCATGAAAATGACATGAAAGGTGATGGCTACACTTCACTGTGATTGGCTGATTACTCTGCCATTCTGTTCAGTCTTTAGGCTCAGTCCAGGACACAGAGCAAACAGGAAGACAGACCCTCAGTGTGGAGAGCTGATTCACAGCAGTGGGCTGCAGATCTTGCTCTGACCCACATTTCAGTAATGCACTGGCATGGGCATGTTTTTTTAAAGCCCTTATACATTACGACTGTGTGTTATACTACGACTAACTTAAATCACAGTCACAAGACCTTAACTATGACACAGACATATAATCTTGTGTTCTGGTTCTTTGTCTAATGAATGATTATTTTCTTAGTGTATTTGTGTCTGTGTGTGTATATGCTGGGCATTGAAAGTATTTGAAAATCATTTGCTCATTGCAGCTTGTTATGATGAGCTGTAAACTGACAGAGAGAGTGTGTAAAGGACAGTCTGTTGTCACCATGAGGGTATTGAAATTGCTTCATGGAGTCAGGGGTAATGGCGTCCCTTGGCGACTTTGCTGAGGTGTATGAGTATTTGAGTGTGTGTGTGTGTGTGTGTCACCGTGCGGTGATTCATCTTAGCCTGTTATCAGTGTAATGGGGAAAACTGTGTCTGTCAGAATCAGGTGCTACATCAAACAGCACTGTGGCTTGGCAGTTGAACCACGTACCATCAACCTCATGCCACCTGCAGAAGGAGAACAGAGATGAGGACAAAAGAAGGAAGAGAAGGAGAGATTCCTCCCTCGTTTTCTTTTCCTTCTCCTAACTCCTTTGTTATTTTTTAAGGATTTACCTCTGTGTTAAATCCAGTCACGAGTACATGAACGCGCTTGACAGACTCCAGGTCCGGCTGTGATATGGAACTTCTCAAACAAGCAGCGAGCCACAAGATCTGTCTGCTCTTGTATAATGATTTCTCTTCTTATTTTGTGAAAACTGGTTCTTCAGACGTTTGTTCATCTTTTGATGATCACAGATCATCTTTTGTTGGAGCATGCATACACTGAGTAAATAACCATGTCAAATGCATGCTGTTTATTGAAAACTGGAAGAACAGCTCTTTCAAATTAAAGTTATATAGTTAAAAAGAAGTTTTTAATTTTGAAAAAACAGAAGTGGTGCTTGCCTATGCAAAACAATGCTATGTTCTAGATGGTTGCCAGAGTGTTGCTGTGAGGTTGCTTAGGATGTTATGAGTGGTTGCTACGGTGTTGCTTGGCGGTGCTTATGGGTCCACAATGCTTTTAGCACTTCTGAGTGTTTTTAGCATGTTGCTATGCAGTTGCTATGGTGTTCTGGGCTGTTGCTAGGGAGCTCAAAAGAAGCTCAAAAGTCAAAAGAGCAAAAATTGAAAATTGAGTCACAATTTAAGTCAAAAGAAAAAAGGGCAAAAATATCACACATTTCCACATTTATCAGTTATTTATATCCGCAATGCAACCAGTGTGGAAAGAGTTACATGCCAAAGTTTAATAGAATATGAGCACTTGTTTTCTCTGAGGTAAACATTTATTTAAAACGGTTTACCTCAGAGAAAACAAGCGCTCATACTCCATTACCACGAGCAGTTCTGATTCCTGAGGTGATTATGAACCGGCTGCTTAATTTCAATTTGCTCAAAGACAGTGTTAAATCCTCTTGTACTGAGAGTGCCGTGCAATCATTTAAAGAAAATTGGGGTAAGCCAAACAGATGGCTACTGTTCTCAATCGCTCCACCACAGAATGTGTAAATAAACAAGAGAGACGGAGTGTTTGCGAAGAATGTTTGCAATCTGTCACTGTTTGCAGTTGGTCAATGTCATCATAGTGCCAATGCAAACATGCTACGAAAATCTGCCTCATGGGTTCAATACATGCCCACAAACACGCCGCCAGCTAACCAGTTCAGCAAATTTACTGATTTGACTTATTTAATCCAGTTGAATTCAGGAAGTGAATTCAGTTTAGCTCACAAACACAACATGAGAACATATTAACACTAATATTTTTATATCACTTGACACGATACTACAGATAAATTGTTGTTGGTCTCAGCTGTTGAGGTCATAATAATAAAATCATAAATGACAATGAGCTGAAGACGCATGAATTCCTGCTATTTAAAATGAATTGCTGCCATTTACAAATAGAAGCATTAAGCCAATTAACAAACACTCCTTTATTTATATTAGTTATTAGGGGTTGGCCTTCCCAAAAATATAGATATTGTGTATTTAAAATAAATAGCACTTGAAAAATATCTTTATGACGTGCACTAAATAACTTGGGTTTTAAAGCACAGTAAGAAATAATTAATGATTAATAGACAGTAATATCATTACTGCCTTAAACAACAGTTTAAAAAAGTCTTTTTTACAGTGTATATATGTTTCTGCTATATTACTAAAGCTAAAGACATTCATACACATATAGATATTTGTGAGCATGGCAAAGAAAAGAACAGCGTATATATATATTACATTTGTACATTTTGTAAGTTAATAAATACCAAATAGGTTTTTTAACACGATGTCTGTAACTTTACTCTTCAAAATAATAAGTATAGTTATACAGTTGTTGAATCCCAAGTTCTGCAAATCTGTTTTTATTTTTAAGTAACTGTGGATCGCTTTTTCCACGCATTTGTAGTTTCAACCACAGTAAACACATTCACATCTCTGTCACTCACATGTCTTTGATTGGCAGGTTCTTCCCCTCCACGATCCGGATGAACAGGGTGCTTCGTTTAGCCATGCCCGCGTCCAGTGACTATCAACAGGCGCTGACGCTCCTCAATCCGTCGCAACGCACGACGTGCATTGCAGAAACGATCATCTAGTCCTCCAAACAAACTGCATCTTATCCTGTAAACCACCTATGAGAAGCGAGTCCGCGATCGTCTGCAGAAACCACGCGTTTGACGCGGGCGGGTGTGATCTCCCCGGGTTATTTGTAGGAGGGGTGACTGGATCACACGCTTGAAATTAACGCGTTGGGTAGACGCACCGAGCGACGCGACA
>JAZGTI010010203.1:0-17936 GCA_036877585.1 Botia kubotai
ACACATGCACACGACACACACACAACAAACACATGCACACAACAAACACATGCACACAACAAACACATGCACACGACACACACACACAACAAACACATGCACACAACAAACACATGCACACAACAAACACATGCACACAACAAACACATGCACACGACACACACACACAACAAACACATGCACACGACACACATAACAAACACATGCACACGACACACACACAACAAACACATGCACACGACACACACAACAAACACACACATCACTCTACTCAACAACATCAGTGTGACAGCAGAGGGGCACATTTAAATTATACACACAGACACACCGTCATTCCTGCACACAACAAGACATTTCCATCCCACTGACACGCTGCGTGCAGTTAAAAATACAAGAGATTGTAAACATGACATCTTACAAATGTATCATTCAATGATCAAATCAGCTGATGAGAGAGCTGCAAATCCACAAATCACACGCTGCTGGTGTCGGACAGTGACCTTTAAAGTGTGTGTGTGTGTGCGTGTGTGCGTGTTTACCGTGCTGAGTGAAGAGGTCACTGTGAACGATGTCAATCATGCAGTTCAGCTTCTGCTTCACCAGACGCCCCAGAGGAACTTTAAGAATAAACTCACTGAACAGCTTACTAAAGAGAGAGAGACAGAGAGACAGACAGAGAGAGAGAGAGAGAGACATATAGACAGACAGAGAGACAGAGAGAGAGAGACAGACAGAGAGAGAGACAGACAGAGAGAGACAGACAGACAGAGACAGACAGACAGACAGACAGAGAGAGAGAGAGAGAGAGACAGACAGAGAGAGAGACAGAGAGAGAAAGAGAGTGGACAAAATATAAATCAGAAATATTCCTACATCTTAACATTTCTTAATGTATGTACAAAGTTTCAAGAGAGAGCGAGAGAGAAAGAGCGAGCGAGAGGTTAGCTCTGCTTTCGACTGTGGAGAAAACGCTTGCTTCCTCCTTGTAATCTGTGTTTGGGATATGTGCTGTTTGCAAACATGTCAAGGTGTTGATAGTTTTAAAACGTTAAGTTAGTCTGTATTGTCATACATCACTGTGTTATCAGGTATGCCAACAGTTCTCAGAGACTGCCGAAAAATTAGCTTGACTCTCTCTTTTGTAAGAGCAGATGACCATGAGTGTGTGTGAGAGTCTGATCTCAGGGTCTCCACCTCCTGTTGAAGTGACAGTTCATTTCTAAAACATGCCGAGCGCCCCGGGCGATGCCTCTCTCTGCACATATGAATGAAGCGCAAACACTCTCACACACGCGCCGAGGGCACAACAGGAGAGAGCGGCTCTTTCTGTGGACACAACTGGCACTTGAAGAGAGCAGGATGTGAGGAGAGGTCTGGCAGACGATGACACAGCTCAGACATGACCTCATTCAGTGTTTGTTTGCTCGGTGTGCGTGCGCGGGAGACCCACGACATCTCTGCTAAGCAAATACTCTTCCTCCATAACAGAGCAAACAGAGCCAATACCAACACTGTGACCCAACAGGGCGTGATGCGTAAACATTTTATAGAAGCAATAAGACGACACTTAGGGTTTGTTTACAGTACATTTACAATATAACATATAAATATAGTGGGAAAAGAAAACAGAAGAGAGACCAGTAGAGGAGAGGAGAGAGGAAAACAGAGAGGACAAGAGAAGAAGAGAGGAAAGCAGCGGAGGAGGACAGCGGAGAGAACAGGAGAGAACAGGACAGGACAGGAGAGGAGGAGAGGATGAGAGGACAGGAGAAGAAGAGAGGACAGGAGAGGAGGAGAGGGAAGGATGAGAGGACAGGAGAGGAGGAGAGGAGAGTAAGGCTTTCTATCTGGCAGTTCTGAACGCCCACAGAACCGCAGGAGACAGGGGAAACACAGGAGAGTTGAAATCCTCTTAACCCCATGAAACTCTCTGACAGAGAGAGAGAACCAGAAGGATTAAAGAACAAGGGATGGAAAGAACACAAGAAAAGAGCAAGAACAAAGATCCCAAACCCAGAAAAGAATTAGAGCGAGAGGCCACTTCACTTGGGACACACATGGATTTCTCAGCCAAAGCATTTGAACTAAACGCTAAACAGCATTTAAACACAACCGTTCAGCTTTAAAATGCAATGTGCTGTTATACAGTAATATATGTATACAGTGTATATATGCTATACTGTAATATATGTATACAGTATATATATATGTTATACTGTAATATATGTATACAGTATATATATGTTATACTGTAATATATGTATACAGTATATGTCCTCTAAATGACTAAAATATATATGTATACAGTATATATATGTGTTATACTGTAATATATGTAATTCCTGCATTCTGATGAAAAAATCTGTATGTATCGTTCTGTTTACAAAATCGGCTAATGACCGCACCAAACTGTTGATGATTTGGCGGCATGTAAGAGCTACTGAGTTAAAAAATATATATTTTAATGAAACGCTTGTGCGCACACACAGATATTCAGCAACCTCTCCCTTCCTCAGACGCACCCATTTATACAGTAACATTCGAAGCGAAACACAACACGGACACAAATTAGGGAGGGAACTTAACAAGAATCCCGCTGTTAGAAGACGTCTTGTGAAAATGTCACGTCTTTGAAAACAGGTTTGTACGGAAAGGCCATTGTCAGGTAAACATGTGCTGCACGCGACGCAGCAGGACTCGTGTGTGTGTGTGTGTGTGTGAGGCTGCGGTAAATTTAGCCATCATAAGAGCCACGTAAGTCCATTATAATGCCACTCATCGATAAACGCATTATCCAGAGCAACAGACAAGATCGCCGAGTGACCGCTGCGTCTCCACGGCAACGGGATTACTTTGCAGTGATTGTGTGTGTGTGGAATCTCAAATGTGTGAGGCGCTGCGAGGGGATACTGGAGCAGCAAAGAGACGCAGTGCCCATAATCACATACCAGAAGAAGTCTATCAGAAGCAAGAACCAGAAGACCATCAGACCTGCTGTCTGAGCGCCAAACTCACACATGCTGCTCCAATCAAGCCCTGCACTCATGTACTTCTGTACGACGGGCAAACAAATAACCCCAAAACTCAGACCTGGAATCATGACGCGCAGAGAGACAGGACGAGGAGGGAGAGAGAGAGAGAGAGAGAGAGAAAAATCTCACCTGAGCTCTTTTGGATCAAACACCAGTTTGAGGTCGTTGACAATAGTGGGGACGTATTTCAGTGCTGCGCCCTAGATTTTAAGAAAACAATAACACATTAGCACAATTTCCTATTAACAAATTATACTGAAACAAGAATCCTGCAAGTAACCAAAATGAATAACCATGATTAGTCAGCATTCAATTAATTCTACAAATAAATAAATAAATAGTGTTAATTGTTGATGAATAGTGATGTTCATTGTCTGTAAGGATGAAGAAGAAACCGGGGTGACTTCACATTGCGTAAGAACTACATAAGACTCTCCTTTACTGATTGGCTAACACGCCGTACAATGTGATTCCCATAAATCTATTCATTCAAGCGTAGACCAAATCAATGGAAGACGAGCCCCATGAGAAGACGACACTTACTACACAGAGAAACACTCCAGTAATCGCCACACCTCTCTAATCCACAGCTTGAGATCAGATGATCAATGCACAAGATCATCATCATCTACAGATCTTTTGGTTTTGACCATTCTTATGGTTCTTTGAAGTTAAACCACAAGCACTATATCTGGACACACCTGACCGAACGTGTTTCTCAAGATTAAAAAAAAGATGATTGCATGTTTTAAAGACAGTGCAAGTTTTCCAGAAACATTCTGTTATGATGATTGATGGTCTTTACTTCCTGATAGCTTGATCACTAAGTGTGCTAAATACATTTGTATATTGTCTATCTTCTGTGGAAGGCGCAGGATGGGTGTGTCTTTAAGAAGGCAATTCATCTCTGTAATATCTGCAATTGAATGTCTGTGATCAGATGCCCACGGCGCTGTTTGTCTGCCGCAGCTGGAGAATCTAAATGACACCTGTCAATCACAGATCTCACAGCTGTCCATCTAAACACACCACTACACAGGAAACCAAACACAGATGCCGGTAGAAGCATGTAGACCTTTCAATGCTTCAACACACTCGACAGATACGCCAGCGTGCCCGAAATATTTACTTTGCTTTAGTTTTGACAATTGCTGTGCTGCACATATGGATCATCATTAACAGAAAAGCAAACACAGTCTGCTGTCTGGTGCGCATAAGGACCTGCTGTCATTAGCCGGCCAGCTGTGAAGCTTTAGACTAGCTCATGACCCGCTGTTGTCCTTGTGCTTTGCTTTTTTGTTTTTTGTGCTTCTGTATTTCGGGCTGAAGGCACAAGTGAGGGTTAATGAGAACATTCGGGACCTGTGACCTGTGAAGTTCACCTGCGCCTTGTGCTCCTGAACTCACCTAAAACATTTTTGTTGGTGCATTCATGTCAAACAAATGTTGGTAATATGCTGTGACCCTGAATTTCACCGGTTTTGGAAGCAACTACTCAAGTTTTCGTATCATAATAACTTTGTGGCCAAATGAGACGTGTTCTGGATCAACAAACTCATCAATTAATACCGAGATAAGATAGTATGCTTATTTGTCCAACTAGTGATCCAGGATTACCAGCGAATAGTGAGCTATGAAAGGCCCAAAACTTCTCCAAGGAAAGAAACAACTCACACAGGATCAAATAAAGGCAACACGATGCCATTCAGCTGGTAAATGTCCGTTCTATTCCAGTCACACTTGAAAACGTGGGAGTCCCGAGACTGTACAGATCTGGATTTAAAACGGCTGCTTTTTTATTTGATCCTGATCATCACGTCACATTCTGATGTACTTTGAAACCATTTAAAGGAAGGAAAGTGTCAGAAATGCTGTGAACTTGGAGTCAACAGAGGCAGCGAGGAGTGATGGATGGGTTATGAAGTTTTTCATTTGATAAATTCTCTCTCCAGCAGCCCACGTATGCTCTGATTTAACTTGAGAGTTAGCGAGGAAATGAGGTCTCGCAGTTCAAGTGTTTACTAAAAAACAGCTCACGTCCGTCAACGTAGCTTACGTTTGATTCGGTGTGCTTGCGCAATATTAACACACCAATAACAGCGAGAGGTTTGCGACCATGACATCAAAGGAAGTTTAAGATTTTGCTTAACGCCACACTGTAGAAGAGGAGCTAGAGTTTGGGTCACAGAAACAGGAATAGTTTTTTGTAATTATAATATGCGTCTTATTAGGACAGTTTACCCAAACGTTAAAATTCTGTCATCATTTACTCACTTTTGTGTCATTACAAACGTGTGACTGTCCAAATAAATTCCACTTTTCCTCACACAATGCTAGTTCATGTTTCAGAAGACAGACAACATATGGTGTGAAAGAGTTTTTTGATGGTATTCTGGTGCTTTGTAAAGAATATTCCTCCAAAAATTCACCTTTCGTGCCTCAGGGTAGAAAGTCATGCAGGGTTGAAACAACACAGGGGTGGAGAAAATACTAACAGAATTTTGTGCTCGTTTGGTATACTATTCCTTTAAGAAGATCAATTTTTAATTTACTGACAAAACCTCTCCAGGATCTCGGACACCTGCACATCTGCGTGACTGCAGGCAGACACACGGCCCCTGTGGAGGGCCTGATCTTTTGTGTCGGCTCGCTCGTGTGTGTTACAGACGAGGTGTGTTAACACAAACAGGAAGTGACAGGAAGGGTCAAGGACACAAACAACAGAAGACAAATGAAGGAGGAGCAAAGCAACAGATGGAAAGAGAGCAGCAGAGATAGAATATACCTTCAGGAGAAGCTAAAGATGGCGAACCAGTCACAGTTCAGAGAGCAGGAGAGTCAGGTGACGACACACACACACATTCAGAGAGATGAAAACACACTTCAAGAGACGAAAACAGCTCAGGGCAAGAAGACGGCAACATTTTTTTCCGAAGAAACAAAGCAAGATTCACAGCAAATGACCTCAGATAGCTTCAAATACAAGATGTTGCTTGTGCACAACATATTTTACAAGCAAAGGATAACCCAAACATGAAACTCATCATCATGTCCTAAATCTGAGACGGTCTGTCTTCTGTGGAACACAAAAGGTTCCCTCGACTTTAAAAAAGTTACGAAAGAAATGGTTCTCATAAAAACCTATAAATGAAAAAAGTTTTGGGCATCGCTGCAAAGAACTCATTTTAGCACCTTTATTGGTAAAGTGTAGCATGTGAGATAAATAGAGTATTTACTGTACAAATCTTTACTGTCCTGTTTGGAGCTTGACAGCCCATGATAACTGTATAATTTCATTTCATGCAGGAACATAGCATGAAAATTCTTCAAAATGGCAGAACTGTGAGAGAGAACTATTTCTATAACTACAGAACCTGTAATTCTTAATAAGTGTAAGACAGTGGATGTATAGCCAGGGCCCAGGCACAATATACCTCTTAAGAGAACCCTTAACTGTCACTATTAGAGGTAATACAGGGGTATTCTTTTATCTGAAGCGTTTGTTGCACCTGCCTGCAGCTTATCAGAAGGCATGCTGGGATTGAACTCACCTTCACTCCGCCGGTACCTTCAGCATTGCTGTTCATCATGGAGTTAAACGAGGCAAACAGGCTCCTGAGGGACTCCATGAAATCACCCTCACCTTTATTCTCATAAAGCCTGAGGGAAACACACACACACACACACGTACACACACACACACACAGACAGCACATGATCAGGCACACGAGCAGCAGAAATCATTTTATCTAAATCATCAGAGGAAACAGACTGGTGAGCATGTGTTTGGTATGCTAATGCGTGACATCAAACCGGCGGAGGCCATTCAAATCCACATCAAAAACAATGTAGCGAACTCCACACGCTTGCACCTGTTCACCGCACCCCTAAACCAGCTCCTGATTACAGTCTGATAAGATTGATGAATTGCTCTGTAATTCAGTTTGAAGGGCCGCGAGCCGACGGGCCGCATCTCCAAACAAACACCAGGAGAGTTCCTGTTTTCACGCATTTATTAAACGCCCAACCAGCTGCCTTCGCTGATACGATTAGCATCACCTGATTTTCTCTGCTCTGGTTATCACGAGGTTAAAAATCTTCGACCGCAGCCAGAGGATTTACAATAGAACGAACACACACTTCACTTCTGAAAAAACTCAATGTGTACACAAATCACACCCTCCTCCTAGTACAACAAGACCTTGATTACAACATTGTATTGGCAAAACAATAATTTACTGCATATATATTACGAACTTTATTAACAGGATATTTTTTCCGTCATTTTCTCAGCCTCACGTCATTCCAAACCTCTATGTATTTTTTTGCTTCTGTGAAACACAAAAGAAGATATTTTATGAAATGTCACAGTTGTTTTGTGTCCATACAACAGAAGCCGATGGGAGTCACTGGGATTTGGTTACCAAATGTACTTCACAAGATCTTCTTTTGTGTTCCTCAGAAGCCAAAAAAGTCGTGCAGGTTTGGAATGACATGAGGGTGAGGGTGAGTGAACAATGGAGGAATTCTCATTTTTGGATGGAGTATCCCTTTAAGACAACATGCTAAAGGAGAGAGGCCTTATAGAATAAGACAAGTGAGGCTGGGTTAGGTATGAACACCAGCAGCAGATCTGGTCTGTCAGGGAGCACCAAAGTCAATCGGATCAGACCGTCCTCATTAGTGTCTCTCACAGCAGTCTGTGGTGTCAAGTGCTGGTAGGGTTCAGGTCGTTAAGTGAGTGAGAACCTCTTGTCAGAAGCGCTTGAGGGACACGTCATACTTCAGCTGCAGACAACAAGCTAATCACCGCAGCTGAACTTAATTTAGGCCGAGTCATTACTCAACATGTCCTCGGTCGACCTAAATCAGCAGCTCTACCCAATTCACTTCCTTCCTGTCTCAAGCATCTGCTCCATGGGTGCAGAAACAGGGGCGCATCGCTTTGATAAAGGTGTGGCATTATGGATCCGCCATATCGCAGGTCAAACCGGAAGCGGATTGGCTGGTGAACAGGTTACGTGCCAAAGATGATTTGCATAAAAACGGTGAAGGATTAAAGGTTGAAATATGGCATAATCTGAATTGGGTTTGTTTCCATTTGTGCATTGTTCACACTGCATCCAATTGTGAATTTTTCAATCTGATCATACGAGTTTCTGTCTACAGTAATAATGAAGGTTTCATGAAAATACCGAGTGATTTTCTTCTGTAATAACAGATAAATATGCACCTGCTCTTGTTGTCATGGCAGTTATCCATGGCAAACCCACGAGACCAGAGAATCCGTTACTTTATTGTACAGTAATTGTACAGTAACAGTAAACAACTGTAATTTTAAAGACGCTACTGTACATTGTACATCTCAAATTACTTTACACACTTGACAGTTCAGACTTAAACACATTCCCGAAAATCTGATTTACTTTGGATTTCAAACCACTTATATCTGTGGGGCTTGGATTAGTTTTCAATCGAATAATATTTTCAGTGTTATTGTGCTGTTCAAGCTATGAAACTCAATACGCTTGAGTCTGACATGCCTAAAATTCTGATTTAGGTCAGACTGACAATAGCTGCCGCGAGGAATGTTAATGTGAGGGGGGGGGGCGTACTGGTTGAAGAGGACCCGAGATCTCACGATGAATTTGAAGATGTACTCCAAAGCCTTCAGGGCTTTTAGCAGCTGGTCGGTGAGCTTCTCCGCATTATCCACATAGTTCTTCAACACTTTTGTCAGCTTCCTGGAAAAAAAGAGATCAGACATCATCAGAAAACACACACCAACACGCACCAACACGCACCAACACGCACCAACACACCTTTAACCATTTCTGTGTAAAACTAGGTAAGAAAATAAAAACCGATCTGAACATTTCTAAGCCTGCTTATGTTCATAACTTATCTTAAGTCTGTTCCCACGATGAATACAAAACATCGAACCTCTGCAGAATTACTGTCTCACTCACGTGTAAGCGAGGGTGGCGCTGAAGTGCTTGCGGATGTAGGTCTCCAAAACCGGGTTGAAGTGATGGAACTTCCTGTCTGCGATCAGTCCGATTATGAAGACCTTTCAGAACCAGAGCTACGATCAACCAAAACAACCCCACCAGAACCACAGGAAGACTTTGCCTGGACTTTATTATACATACGTTTGATAGAACATCAATGTAACGCAACACACAATTCTTTAACTGGACTGTTAGCGTATACATGTATTATGCAAACACATCTCTGCATAAATGAATCCTGTGATTGCATAACATAAACATGAAATATTGAGGGGGCCAAAGTGGAAAGACACATCCTCGTCTCCAGCCTCACGTTTCTCCAAGACATAAATACTTCACATCAATAATCATGTACAGAATCAGAGTAGCTTTATTAAATCAACGCTGTAAGAATCTCACCAGGGCATCAAACACGAGGGTGTCAAAGGTTTCACTGTCTGAATTCTCCATCATAATGTTGAAGAGAGCATCCAAGGTATCCTGTAGAAACTACACACACACACACACACACACACATACACAGAGATTACTACAGATGACGGTCAGTGTATTGGGATGATTTTTAAAGCTCTCTGCTCTTTCGTCTCAGACATTCACTCTCTGCAAAAACGTGAATAGCTGCTGTCAGATTTATAGACTGTCAACCTAAAGCACGCGCGGTGCGACTTGATGTCTGCTGTCATTCAACCAGAGCCCAATGACACAGACCAAGGGCATCATCAGCTATACAGCCCTATATGTGCCCATAACACACGTATAGACGAGCCCGTAGCTCACCAGGCTGTCCTCTTATATTACTCAATGCATCGCTCTCTGTTATTAGCCTGTCACTTGTTTACTGAACGTAAACATTTAACATTACAGCCGGTTGTTAATGTAATGCGTCGTATAGAGGATTGCTTTTTGGTAAATGTAATAATTGGTGTTACAAATAAAAACAAACTAAACTGTGTGTTACAAGGCATTAGCAACACCCTTAAAATGCATTAAACAAATGTAAAAGAACACAGCTGTGATGTGTAATACATACAAGCCGTGAATCTGTTCATAAACATTCATGCACGTACAAACCGGCACACCGCGAGGTTTATATATGAGATTATTTGCACCTCTGCTCCATTTAAATGTATAAAATCTGCTGCTGAGTGTTTGTGTTGTTTGTGTTGTTTGTTTTATGATGGCTGTGTGGACGTGCGCTGTGAAAGAGAGAAAGAAAAGAAGGAGTGTGCGTGCCCTTGATGAGGAAAACACACACTTTAGGAAATCACACGGAAAGTGCCGCATGTTTCCAGCGGCTCGCAACAGACACGAGGTGTTGAGCGTCGACTCATAAATCTGCCATCGCCCGAGATGAGACTCGGCAGCTTCAACACGCCACCGTTCAAATAAGCTGTACACACATAACTCAAGCAAGCAGTCATAAAGTGCAGGATATGGAGGGTACATTACGGTAATGACACAGAGAGAGAGAGAAGGAGAGAGAGAGGGAGAGAGGGAGAGAGACACCTCATGGTAAACGAGAGAGTTCACGCCACCCTAACGAACGTCAAAAATGGCTGCCGTTTTCGACAAACCCAGACGTACGCCAACTTTGTCGTAAATGGTTACCACGGTAACGGGGTAAGCAAACTCCGACCCGCCAACTCCACAAAAATGAATGCGCGTCGTTGTCCTCTCGCAGCACGTTTGGCAGAAATACTGTGATACGTTTAGAACAATGACACGAGAATGACACAAGAATGACTGCTGTAAGAGCGATATATTTCTGTACATGGCCTCAGGGAAACAGTTCACGTATCATAGCACTCCAAACAACTGTTTGTTAATATGCAGAACACACCTGCAGCCAATGATTACAGAGTGTGTGTGTGTGTGTGTGTGTGTGTATGAGCATCACACAGTCTGTTTATTAGCAGAACACAGAGTGGATGATTCCTCACTCAGCCCCCAGAGAGAGAGAGAGAGAGAGAGATACAGACAGAGACAGAGAGAGGGACAAAAAGCGAGAGAAATTTCCTTTCATGACTTCAGCGGGAGTCCAGCTCAGCGTGATTACTTGCGTTCCTCTCGCTGCGTGCTGAAACACCTTCCGCAGCTGCCAAGTCTGGAAATTGAATTTCTGCGGACAGAGCGGTCGAGCCGTATAAAAGCTGTGACGACAGCGTCATAATCCAGCAAAAACACTCGGTATGCTTCTAACAGTGTGACACAGATCACTGTACTGCAGACACACCTGAGAACAGCTCTGTCAGAACATTCAAGGGGCGGTTTAACATTTTAAAAACCTCTTCGATTATCTTTCATTTGAGGAATGCAACCTTCCACCAAAACATCCGCGAGGAGACGGAACATTCCGGCGAAGAAATGTTTTAACATTTAACAAAATGTTAATTGTTGTGAACAATAACTTTGACATCATAACTAAAGTATTCAGCGCTGTGTTTTATGTTAGAAATGTCGTGCACACGCCAGTAAACCGAAACATTCTGAATGATTGCTATTTTCCACATTTTAGCATACAACTTAATGAAGTTCGTGTCTAGTGTGCTCACTCGACGTCTTTAGCTCTGAGTTTAGCGCCATTAGGTTTGAGATCCTTGCCACGTTCGTTCTGGTGAGATGTTTTATATTTATGTCTCGTAGACGTGGCAGAAAGGCTACAAAATATGTTAGAAGGACATTGAGGGGACGTTTACAACACACAACATCCCTGCCCTCATCTTTCTCTCTGGGCCGCTGACAGTTCGAGCGTGTTTGCCTTCTCTGA
The DNA here is from genome assembly GCA_036877585.1 of Botia kubotai. Taxonomy (NCBI): domain Eukaryota; kingdom Metazoa; phylum Chordata; class Actinopteri; order Cypriniformes; family Botiidae; genus Botia; species Botia kubotai. The sequence goes on from JAZGTI010010203.1 coordinate 11,811, forward strand.
GAAATCACTCCAGGAGCCAAACTGCCTGCGAGTGCTGTGTGGCATTCAAACGCGCTCTGGAGGAGACTGTGACTCACGTCACATAAATCAACACGGCTCGGCCTTATTTCTGTGTCACTGTTTGGATGTTTTGCAACACATGTTGTATTATCTCGGCCAGAAATATGGATGAATCTCAAGAAGCCTGTCAAGACGATGCACGGGTTGCATTTCACCCCGAAAACCAGACAATGTACTCCGTTTAATGAAAATTAAGCCTATATTCGGAACCATTTTCATGACAATTATCTCTGCCCCAAATTCTCGTAAGTAATATGATGCCAAATGTGGCAAAATGAAGCCTGGACATGTTTCAATAGACTACCAAAATATAGAACCAAGATCTAGAAAAAGGAAATCATAAAGAATTTCCACCGAACAATTACGAGATTTCTTGAACTATATTCTCTTAGCATTTTTAGGAGGTATTTGATCCTCTAATTATTCGGTTCCAGTATTGATTATTTTTGAACTGGAATGTTCTCCGTTTCTAGCCTACAGTCAACTGAACCACTTCTGGAAATACCACTTCTATAAATATCTCTGCATTGCTTTTTGGCAGCCTTACGAATAAACTAATAAGCAAAAAGCTTTTGAAGTGTGCCATAGAGTTCATCTATAATTTCAAATCATAAATCAAAGTGCAAGTCTCCGCGCCGACTTCAAACTGTTTATGTTGACAGCACATATTTCTGTGTTCCATTAAAACTGATGTCGGATTGACAGGGAAACCCTGGATTGAAATAGCAGAGGAACATTCTCAGTCTGGTGCATGATGTTCATACCTTGACCACTTCACCTCCATCGACCTTCATCAGGTGACGCAGGTTCTGCTGTAGAAGACTCGTGTTGGACCTCCACTTCAGAAGGCCCAGAAGATCAACTGCAGGAGACAGACAGCATGAGAAACAGCATTAGCACGTTCACCTCTCTGATCTGTACATTAGACATTCAAAAGAACAAAGAGAAACAAATGAGGTGATCTCTCCGACACTCTGCGCCTCAAGATGGGCCGTTACATCGATTTCACCCTGCTGTGGCTGCTAGACATGACTTGTTGTCACGGAGTTTAATCTATCAGTAGTTAAGACAAATGAGAACTTGGACAAATGAGAAGACCTTTCGCAGTTCATCAAACAGAGTGTATATATTAGACAAAAGGAAGGATTTGAAAGGAATTAGAAGATCCTCAATCTCTCGCCTCTTTCAGTGGATTTAATCAAGCATGAATAAAGAGGTTAGAGATGTAGCAGCTCGATCACATTTTAACAATGTGGTGCGTTCGGAGCGGCGCTCGGCTCCTCCGTTGGCATCGTGCCGCTTGGCACCTGGAATCTACAAACAGTTTCACGGTTTCCATGACTCCCTCGGGAACCCTCGGCACTGCCTGAGCAGCTCCCATGGCGATCGCCATGGCAACAGGAGACACTGACTTTTTAACCTTAAACTTGGCATTCCGGCGAGCATTTGAGAACAAGACAAAGTGAAATGACACAAAATCTGTGATGCAGTAATCTGCCAAGATGCTTGTCAGGGTCAATCAAAAACACACCTTGACACGGTCAAATGAAACTGTAGACTTTGATCAAAGTGGATTACAAGGTTAGGAAGGCAAACAGGCAGAAATACAGACTGATCAATAACACACCCTCAGTGCGAGATCACAACCTGCTGGACGTGTGTAGAGAACTACAGTACTTATCCGTGTTTGAACAACCTAACATCAACATCAAATGATTGATATTTACAGGAAATCAGCTGCCTGGAACAGTAGTCAACTACACAAAAACACCACGCAATGACAACTGACCAATCACAATCAAGTTTTGCCAAGGCCCGCGAAATAAATGACTGTGATTGGCTGCCTTTTGAGACAGGAAGAGATTGAAAAGCGTGAAGACTCCTGCTGAAACACACTTTCAGTGGCTTTGGTCAATGTAAGTCAAGAGACATCCTGTGAAGACAAAGAGTATTCGAGCGGGTAGGAGGAGAGTCGCTTCCTTCCATCATATCACATCAACAGAATGTGTGCCTGTGTGGGCGAGACGTTTCAGAGAGTTCAAAATCCCAACATTTACAACTCCAGCCTGCAGATTTCATAAAAGACAAGTCTGAGAGGAAAGACAGAAGATCTTAGAAGACAGCGCTGTCGGTTCACGGAAGAAGACACGAGGATTGTCATTCTTTATTAAAAAGCAATCATCTCTCTCTCTTATTGGCTGAGAGAGGTCTCCGTGTTTAATGAGCAGAGGAAGGCACACTGACGGTTCAGCCATAGGGGAAATTTACTGCGCAAACACGCAAGCAAAATATCAGCGAAATATCCAAACAAAAGACACTATTTACAGCCCAAACAAATCACAAACACAGGCGGAGCACGCGTAGAAGTCAACAACAGCTCATTGATGGCGCGGACACCAAAAACAGCGCATTCCACTGGTCGCTCACTATGCTGATGTGTGTACGTGTGTGTTGTTAAGAGCTGTTATTTCACCGTTTTTTGACACATTACGTCCCCGGAAAGAAAACATGTTGGTGTTGATGGACAAGCCCCCGTAGCCTAAAACTGCTTCTCTGGTTATGCTAGCAATAAAACGGCTGCATTTATATGCTAATGCTCTCAGCAGGCTGCGGTCTGAGGAATCCTCAGTGACCTCATTATGGCGTCCGTTACCTGCCGAACGGACGGCGGCTTGGAGAGAAACTACAGCTTTTTGACAAAGGTCTTCATTAAAGTGGCGTCTCAACTGCCCTGTGGCTCAGGGGTCGCGCATAAACACGCTAATAGTAGGGCGCGTTGTTAGCGACTCGCTAATCAATTCACAGGCACGGATGGCCCCAAAACATGGTATGTGAGAGGAATTATGTTGTCGTCCAGGGGATAAAGATGACCTCTCGAATCGCACACACCTCACAGCGTGAGACGCATCAGTATATCATCGTATTATTGTCTTCATCCAGCAGTGAAGTTTTGAAATTACAGCTGTAAACATCTCGGGAAGCAATGAAGTGCGCACTAGCTCGGGTTGGGAGTGTCTCAGATTAGCACCTGCTCTTGTTGATTTCCTACTGAACTGCTTAGAACTGAACCCAAGACCCAAACTAACGCCACTGGCTGAGTCAGACAGCATGAAGCTCAAACGAAACAATATTTTAAAAGCATCACAATGTTGCACTCTTCTGGGAAGTCGAAATATGAATGGCTGGGTTCAAACCTGCATCTCCCACATGAGCTCAAAGGCTCAACATATCCCAAGCAGCTATCCACGAGGCCACAGCTGCAACAGCAGGCAGTTTTAAAGAGACAGTTCACCCAAAAATGAAAATTGGGTGAACTGAAAATGAAATGTCTCAGTGGTTTTGTGTCCATACAATGTAAGTCAATGTGTGTCACTGTTGTTTGGTTACTGACATACTTCAAAACATATTCTTTTGTGTTCCTCAGAAGACTTAAAGTCATAGCGGTTTGGAATGACATGAGGCTAAGTACATGATGGACAAACGTGCATTTTTGAGTGAGCTATCACTTTAACAAGTCTTTGTGGAATGCTACTGCACACAAAAACAGCATGTGCTGTATTCATCATTTTTAGTATTTTTAGTAGTTATATTGTAGACAGTAAAAGAGAGCATAAAATTATTGTGAGAGAGGTGTGTTGTAAACACACTGCAAGCCGGATTTAAACCTGCATGACAGATTAAAGAACCACAGCTCAATGTGTCTAAAGCATGCTAACCACTACCACCACCACGACAGCATGCGTGCTTTTCAATCTTTGTTTCTTCCCTGTTGTTTTTGTTATTGATTTCACTCCATCTCGCCCCTCTCCTGTTGAGTCTGTCTTCATCCCTGCTGTCACAGGACTCGCTGAAGTGACGCCATGTATGATGGTTTGACTATCGCGTCTGTATTCCAGCTGTCTCTGACCCTGGTCCAGTCAGACTGACGCTGGAGTCATTTACAACCTGCCCATCTGAACGGACTGTGAACCTGTCATTTGTTTTGCGTAACGTTACTAAAATGTTTTGGCCATCATCTCAACTACAAAAACACAAAAGATGAAAACGAACTGCAGCAGTTTTCCAGGTAATACTTTCTCCAACTTCAGCCTGATGTACTACAAGTATGCAGCATTTCCTGCAGGAGGTTGACACTGTGGTGTTGGATCTTCTCATTTAGAGGAATCTTTTGTTTGTTATTTACGCCACAGACAGCAGCAGGAAAATTAGGCTGCTGTCACTTTAAGATCTAACGCATTGATCCAGTACGGTACTGACACACATCTGATTTCTTATCTAGCTGTTTAATTCATGAACGAATGCGTTTGTGAATAATCATCAAAACAGTCATTATTTGTCCATAGTTTGCGTGCTTTGCGAGTGTGCGTACAGAAAACCACCGTCTGTCAGACCGCCGTGTTGTCTTGAACGCAGCCCGGTTTGCGGTTACAGTTCACGCACCAGAGTCTAATTTGTCCCGCCCCAGTAATTAATAGGAACCACTGTAATTAAGTAATTAACGGGAAACACTGGTATATATAACTATTACTTAAGTAACGCAACTAAACCATTTATAGAGTGATCCCTCAGTAAAGTGAAGGCAATGTGGTGCTAGCATAACATTGCTCTGTTTGTTTGGATATGCCAACAACTGCCATGTTTGCCATTTTGGGGCAAACTGTGACCTGACATGAGCTTCCAGCAGCATTTTAAATGTCTCTCCTCAGATGAACTGCCACAGGGTCCTGAAACATGAACCTGTGACCTCCGTACACATCCACACCTGCTGCCACACCATGACCAGAGGCTGATGGGAAATCATCTTCTGCACAGACTCATACAGACACTTCAGAGCAAACATCTTTAAAGAGGAGGTGAGGTGAGAGGTGAAAGGACAAGGGAGGAGGTGAGAGCAGGACAGGGGTGAGAGGAAGAGAAAGGTGAAAAGAGGAGGAGAGGGGGAGGTAGAGGTGGGAGAAGGGGAGAGGAGGGTGGAAGAAGGGCAGAGGAGAAGAGAGAAGACGAGATGGATGGAGAGGTCAGAGGAGAGAAGTGGAGGGAGAGCGTGGGGGAGGAGGATGGCAATAGAAGAACAGAGGAGGAGAGGAGGGATGGGAGAAGGAGAGAGAGAGGAGGAGAGGGAGATGGAGAGGTTAGAGGAGAGGAGGGGTGAGGAGAGGAGAGGAGGAGAAGGGGAGGGAGAGCGCGGGGAAGGAGGATGGTAAGACGAGAAGGGGAGGGAGAGCGCGGGGAAGGAGGATGGTAAGACGAGAAGAGGTGGAGAGGGGGAGAGAGAGGTCAGAGGAGAGGAGGGCTGAGAGGAGGTGAGGTGAAATGAGATGAGAGGAAGGAAGAGGGAAGTGAGAGGAGGAGGGGTGTAAGGGAAAACACGAGGAGAACGGAAGAGAGATTGTGTCAGGACTGCAGTGGACTTCACTGCATTCTGTATGTGATCAGACTGTAATGATTCTCCTGCATTCAGTCTGCAGCATGAACAGTGCAGGGCGGATTATGTGCTGAAGTCTGATACTCAAGTTCACCAACACTTACTATGAGAACCTAATAATGACATCACAACACTAATAATGACATCACACCCCTGTCCTGCATGGTCCAGCGAATCTGCTGTTGAAGCTCAACGTGTCAGGTGTGTCTCACCGTTCTGTGTGAGTTTGGTGGAGCACACGAGCGTTGAGATCTGGAAGGAGTCTTTGCTGATGGTGAAGCTGCCGAGGCTCTGCGTGTTCCTCCCTGAGGACGGACCCTTCTCCTCCATCTCTGGTTTGGTGGAAGCCAAGTTCAGGTACATGGACGAGTCCTCCAGCTTCTTGGCCTCTGCCTATAACACAGAAACAACGTCAAAGACCAAACAGACATCAACACGAATCTCTAATCCAAGTTTCTGGAGGTCCACAGTCCTGCAGAGTTCAGCTCCAACCTTCTCCAACACACCTGGCTGGATGTTCACAGCAATCCCAAAGACTCTGATTTGTTGCTTTAGGTGTGACTCATTAGGGTTGGAGATAAACTCTACAGGACCTCGTTGGAGACCTCTGCTCTATTCGTACATGACTGAACAACACATTA
>JAZGTI010010204.1:0-17936 GCA_036877585.1 Botia kubotai
CCTGAGTTTTAACAAGGTTTTGTCAGATTTCTTTTTTATGTTTCTGTTGGGTGATTTTTTAAAGTTTGAGTTGCAGCATCTTGTCTTATAAATCCCTTGTGCTGTAGAAAATTCTGGATTCACCTTGACAGGCAGTATTCAGGGACATTCAGATCTCATAGATGATGCTTTAGTATGGGCCACAATGCAGCTTCAGTGAGGAACAGAGACCTGTCACACACTTGTATGTGTACACACACACACTCACTTAATCTCAGTGTAGTCCCCAGGGCGGCACTGCAAACACACAGACTTCCTGTGCACCTTTGCCAAAAGTAGCAGTGGGAGGTGTGCTGGAATTATCACGACATTCCTTCATCCTTCCGTTAAAATCCTTCCTTCCGTTAATTAACAATCTGTTTTAGAAGTTTAGTATCAGGAATACTTAAAAATTGGAACTGATTCATCTCACAGAGCTCTTTGTACATCTGAAATATTCTAAACCCAGACAAAGCCAGTAATAAGAGAATATATTAAATAATAGCATGCATCTCACAGTGATTATAATACTAAGTTTAGCAGGTCCATGGTATATTAAGGTGCTGTCTCTCCTCAGCTATTGCTAGATATTGTCTCTCTTTTTATGCATTGATTGTTTCTCTCAAGAGAAATTGTGTGCTATCAGTTCTAGACTACTAAGGAAAAACCACCTGAGAAGGGGCTGTGTTTGGAAACATGGTGATTCATACTCAGCTAATGCTATATGTCCTGATGACTGTGCAACCTATGCAATATATAGACTGTTTTTGGCATAAGGTGTGCTGTATTGTGTATTAAGAACAATATCAACATCACAAAGACTATTACTGAAACTGAATGAGCCTTTGTATTGGGGTCAAGACTTTTCCACTCTAAAGATTGCTGTTTACTTCGTGCAGGAAAGGAATCCTACAGAGAAGAGAACCGTGAATTAAATATTAGCTATAGACACATAGCTTTATACTTTTGTCGTGGGAGAAAATGGTGTTCAGTTTTGTACTTTCTTTACAGCTGCTGTACTGTGTATTATTTATGTATTGTTATTTATGTGTTTGTGTATGAGACAATAAAATGGCCATTTATTGAACAGGGAAAACAAACAAAAAGGTTTGAAATGGATTCTCTATCTTTTTTATTTTGTTATTATTTATAATGATCTTCCAAAGGAGTTTCGAGGTTATATTTATGATCCAGATGAGCAAGAGAATGCTAAACATTACAGATGAGGAGATGAGGCTCAATTGCATTGTTTTTATTTTTCGCGCATTATACCGTTGGGGTTTTTCACAGTTCAACCATAGTTTATTCATACAAAGATACAAATCCTTGGCATATCCTTGGCTATATGAAATTATTACGAGAAGGGCGTAGACATCTCTTTTAACTGTCTCCTTTATTTCATCACCCAGGTATATACAAGGATTCTTCATACAGTCCAACACATCAAAAATCTTTATGCAAATTATGCCTCCAAGCCATTTTATTTTCTCCAGTGGGTGATTTGCTTATGGAAATAACTAAATGCAGAAATTAGCATGAAATTGTTTCCCTAGAAATGTTTGTTCGCCACTATTAGATGTATTAAATTGCGTTGCTGTTTCAATACTAAATGAATACATTCTTGAAAATGATATTTGGTAAACAATGAAAGGACAATGTCTGCAGCTAATTGTTATGTCCCAATCAGAATGCTAAGTCTGTCTCCATAATGCAAACATTCAACAGGTTTAGCCAGACACTTGAGTGAAGCTCAAGCAGAATATAGAGATGGATCGATCTCCCGCTGTCAAAACCTGTGAGCCCAGCAGAACAATTCCAGTATCTTCTATTTCTCTCACCACTCCACTCTCATCAGTCTAAAGTCTTTTGGTGACATTTGTGGTTACATTGTAACTTTTGCTTCTGTGTCTTTTTGCACGAGTGTAACCTGTACGTTAGATTTTCTAATCGAGATATAAGGGCCAGATGTGACTGTCCATACTGTGTAAATGGTTGCGGAAAAGTGAGATAGACAAGTTCACTCCATTCCACAAGTGATTAAATGTAATTGTACAGTCTGTACTTTGAATGTTTTTCAGGGCTATTTTGATTAAGACGGCCCCCTGGTCGGGTGTCTGGCTCAACTCCAAATCCAAAGCTTTGACAACAGCACCAGTAACAGAATGTTTGCCAGACTAAACTCAAATGAATAAAAGCTACTAACAGGAACACTGCAGGGGTGTTCCATCTGTGTTTTGTTAATTGATTCTTAAATAAGTTGTCCAAGACAATGATGTAATAAGTGGGTGTGACCTGGGGCTCTGCCTACTTTGAAATGACCACATCTTGAGCGTGGGTTTAATCTAAAACACTTCAATAATGCTAGTATCTGTTTACTAGTATCATGTATTTTGATGGAAATGTAGCCTGTTAGCCATCCACCTAGAGCTACTTTCTATGAGTCACTATACGACCCTTTTTAATTTATATAATCTTGCCAGTAATGTTTCAGGAAACTGTGCACCGGGATTGAAAAAAAGCTAATTTTACGGAAGCTCTATATAAAATATTTCCTGTCATTATTGGAGTAGTTTTGAGTACATCCTGGGGGTTTTGTTTTATATTGAATCATGGACTTCATATTCAAGTGCTGATTGGTTTGTTGGGGATGCTTGTACCTGTCACTCAGACAAATGACTTGTCTCCCGCAGATCAGCCTGATGCGCATTATAGCCTATTCACTGCATCTGATAATGCGCTTGAAACTGCCAGCCATCAGCTTTAATGTGCCATGCGAGAAATAGCGAGCTTGAGCATTTGTGTGCGTGTGTTTATATGTTATTGTAAATGTTTCTCAGAGGGGGCGTGCACACCTTAAAGGTCTCGTTGGTGGGAGAGTTTTGTAAAAATATGTTTATACCTGTATGGAAACTGATTCCATGACAAAACCAGTGGCTTTGTGTGCGTGAACCACACAGATGTGACAGATTATGCGAGCTGTATGCTGTGATTAATCTGATGGTCTAATAAACGTTAATTTGCGAGGAACTCAAGGAAGTGCTGTGGCCGCGCCGCTGACGTTTACAGACTGGGTTCAGGTCTCTGACAAACTTGAAGATCGTTCATCAGCAGGAGATTATGGGAGTCATTTACCTTGAGTTTACAGTGCCAGTGGTTTGACCCGAAGCCTCCAATCCAATTAGTGCTGGATGCTCAGCCTAGATCTTCCACACACAGACCTCCCAGTGACCTACATATTATGAACTGCTCCGGGTTATGTTCGTTTCCATCTAATGTAATTAAATGCATCTACAGCATAGAGTAGTAACTGCAGGTGTGCTGGATCAGTTGCCAACCGCTCCGCTTAAGAGAGCTGTTACAGATCTTTGAATTCACTTCTGGTGCTATAGATCAGTGATTATCAAGCTGATCATAGTAAAGGGGGCAGTTAACAGAATCCAGGGGGTCTTTGGAAATTTTCAAGTTTGCTTTGTTAAACCTATAAGCACTTTAAAGTATTTAAAAGGTTGGGGAAAACATAAACAAAGGTGATTACACACTGGTGATGATAGCCCATTCAAGGAGTAACTAGTTGTTGCCTTGCACACCACTGTGATAACATAATTGTAAACCTACATCTAAACAGTGCAGCTTGCCTCAAATAAAGTCTGCATAGCCAATGCAAATACACAGTGCAAAGCGTTGAATGTTGTGCAGAAGCGTTTGCTGTGTCGTCTTTTGTCATTTTGATGTCTCAGGCTTTGTCTGCTTGCCCATCTAAACCCCATTGACCTCACATCCTGCCTCTTATTTCATTCCCTTGTGCTTTTCAGGCATCACTTTGACCTTTTGAAGAGTCTCTAAAATGTCAGGGGCACATAAACTGTCAGCAGTCTCAAAATATGGTGCCATTTCCCAGGTGAGCTGGCAGGTATTGCTGCTAAAAGACTTCAGTTTTAACTGTGATTGTACATAAGGAGCTTTTTCTCATTTATTTCTCTGTTTCTCTTCCTCATCTCTTTGATTTGGAGTGAAAATCAAGACCTCTTTAAATAATTTATCTTGAAAACAATAACGGACCTAATAATTTCTTTCATCTGTACAGAGGTCTGTCAGTGCTGAGGTATCGTTGGTCTTTTATACACCATTCTCATGGATGATTAGATTTGATCTCTCTAACCCTTGGCCCTAATTCTCGGTTTAAAGCAGAAAATGTGAACGATATCAGCATCCATCAGTTGGATATCTGTCAGTGCTCAGCATGTTTACATTCAGAAATGATTTCGAGAATCCTGCATTTGTTTAGCTTTGCAGCGTGAAATGTTTGCTTGTGGTATTGAATAATGGAACATTCTAATAGGAGTAGCTGTCAGATAGGATCTTAATGTTGTCAAATAAACAGAATAAAAAAGAATCAGATATCAGTGTGCTGAATGGAAGCAGCTGTGCATGAGATGGCGGGGCTGAGGAGAAAGATTCCAGTCTAAGATAAGGGCGGTTCCAAATGTCTGGAGACTGTAGTTACTTTGCATACTGTTGACAACACAGGGACCCTGTTTATTCAAAAAGGAATTGTAATAAAGTAGCAGAATAAAGCCACATGAAAAAATATTACTTTTTATTTTATTTATATAATTATCAACCAGAGATAGTAGGTAGCAAATAAGAACAAAGGAAATAAATAATTATATTTCACTGGCTGTGATTTATTGTACCTTTTAAATAAAGTTACATAAAAAAAATTGTTAATTTTTTTCATAAGGTTCATTTTTTATCCTGTATTTTTGAGCACATCTTGATCTAATGTCTTTTGTTCAATTACATTTAAATGGCAATTTATCATAGGTAATACCTGATATGTTATTACATTCTTCAAAGACCTAGATATAATCGTCATCATTTTGACCCATGACAGCACACTCACTTGTAATGACAGCTCACAGGCCCTATCATGCAACACCTGTCACAAATGTGCAAGACTAGCTATCTGTTAGACCGGGAAGCAAACTCAACACCTCCTCACTTTTTTTGACAGGGTCCAGCATGCCTGTCTAGCTCCTTTATCTTGAATAATCTCTTCATTGAAGATGAAATATTCTTGTGAAATAATGATTGTGACACCTGCCATTGTACAGACAATCTCGTCACCTGCCTATCAAACAGCGTATTACATGCAGTCCTGTCTCGCACTGTTTGCTAGTTACAGGAAGAACGTTCTGTGACTGGCTTACCTGTAATTGTTTCTGCACATTAAATTTGCATTGGAGAAAAACGTTGACAAAAAAACTAAACTCTTCACCGTTTAATAATAATTTTAAAATGGTGGCACACTGCTGAGTGCCACAGAGCTTGGACCCAAGTGGGGTTTAATTGTATGCTAATAGAAACTAAAAGGTTTAATATCATTTTTCACATTTGTTAATGGTTATGATACTGTTGATTATGATTATACTCAGTATATCATGAAGCTCTGCTCTCTGACTCCTCTGATGTTGCTTCTTCTTGTCCATAAACTTTGATGATTTTTCATACTGTACTCAACAGAAGAGACTCGCCTCCCCACATTCAGATCCCCTGAGGTCTGCAAGTCTGTACCACAACTGCTGCATAAGCTTTTACACCACTTAATGAGATGGAGAGGGGTTGAGAGAGTGAGAGAACGAGCCTGGAGACAAGGCCCGGCTCTAGCCTGCTGGGGTGGGATATGCTGGGAGATGTCCTGGTTTGACATTAGGGGCAGGAATCGCAGTATACCCACTAAAAAGCCTACAGTATAAATCTAGTGAAAAGGGGCTGTTATATTTAATGTGTCTCTGATATTCAAAATATATTGTAAAATACAGTAAGTATATTTAATACAGTAAAATAAAGTGGTTACTCTTAAGTAATGTGGTTACAAAAGTAATTAGAATTGCTACCTTAGAGCAAATTAAAATAAATTTTAGTTAGTTAAATGTTTGTTCGGTTGTTTTTGCATTACATGTTTAAAATTTTGATATAATATGCTCATGTTTGTCTGCCACACATTGAAGTAGTATATAAATGTACAATGTTGCTAAGTTATGCAAATTAATTTCATATACAATGTGTTGTTGTTTTGTAATTTACCCCACTACCAGCATAGTACTAATAGAAAACATGTTGTATGTTTTAAACTGTCTGCATGAATTCATTGAATTTATAATCAAATGTACATAAAATAGTTGATACGATGAAACTAATATTTAAAGTGTGTCTAAAAAGTGTCCAAGTATCCAAACACTTTTAGGGGCCTTTAGCTTTCCTGTGCCGTCCTGTGGATAGTATTTGGCTTTTTCTGAGGACAATAGCTCATGCTGGAGGTTTTGGCATTCAGGTAGACTCTCGCATGCTCATGAATATTCCTGAGGGACTTACAGGAGGAAAAGGACTGCTTGTCCAAGGTAAAGAGTGACGAGCAGAGGGATTTAGTGCTGACCGAGGCTATTTCACTGTCATAGACCAGATCAATAAGGATTCTGCTGTCTGCTGTATCTTGTGCCCATCAAACACCTTCACGCAGTGAGGGAGTGCAAGAGAAACAAAGTGATTCAAAAATACATATTTTCTTTATGGTCTTTTCTGGGCGCTTTATTTTCCATCAAGATTCAGCAAGGGTCACTGAACCCAAGCTCTTAACAAATCTTTTAGAAGAATTCCAGAACATACCTGACAGTACGTCTGTTGCCACTGGTTACATGCTGTCGTGAACCGGAACCCCGTCTAGCAAGGTCGCATGGGCCCATCTGTCACCTCACTATAGTTACCAAGTTGCAACCAGATTTGCTGTCTCCTTGTGCCCTTGTCTCTGCATCAGATAACACAGGTGAGAACAACACAGAGCTGAGTGAATCTATGGCAGTAAAAAGTTGCACCACCTCTACATATGGTAAATCCATGCAAAACCTATGTCTTGTTCACTGTGTAATGTAGTTTAATCAGTGCTGGAATTAAGCATTTCTAAATTATATCACCGTAATTCTTTTTCATCTTTCATTGTAAATTGGGTTTATTATAGATTGAGCCTTATCCATGCTATTTGTTTGCAGTGATTTACATCATGCTATTACCACAATTAGAAAGCAGGCGGCAAACATCATTTTATTAAAAAGAAATACCCAAGTACATTTTCTATTTATCATAGCAGCTGTAATTCATCAAATGATCATCACAAGGAGGAGAAGAGCATTTCTTTGGGCATATATCCAAACACAAAGTTTAGTGCATTTGAAACTGATTCAGGTGCTTGTATTACAGTGCTTGACGTATACAGTCCTAGAGATGTATTGCCAATAGCGTCATCCAAATTGTGTTTAGCACTATTTTTTGGTCATGTGCTTTTACCTGGTTTGTGTAATTCTTTTACTGAACCGAATAAGCAACGCAATCAGTGGGCACAATACATTCATAGTGAATTCTCCCATAGTCTTTTAATAGAACAACCCATTTACCACTAAATTATATAATAGCACATAATACTATATAATACTATATAATAGCACATAATATTAAGTTGCTTAAATATTTAAAGTAAACAAAAAACAAAAGAGCGATGACCATTCGTTATGCTATGTTCTTGTGAGCTACAAGTGTTCATGTAGTTTAACTGGTAATACATTGCACTAATGACAAGGTCATGGGTTCCAAAACCAGTCAACATATATAATATATATATTTAATGTAAGTCTCTAAGTGTTAGTGTGGCTAAGGCTTTGAACAAACAAATGCAGATTTGTTTAAGGTTTTGGTTTATGGGAGTAAAAATATCAGCTCAATGAAAGGTCCCCATCATGATCGAAAAGACAATGGTGAACAAAGTCTTTCCCTAAGACCATTGACCAGAGTATGCAAGGTCGATATTAAACAGAGCTTGGACAGACAAGCAAAAGCAAACCCAAGTGCTTCACCAGCCCCCAGCACTGACATATTGATTTGCTCCTATAAGACCTGTCCTATTTAGGAGTGGGCTTCTAAGTGTTTGCTGTTACTTCACTCTTAAGGAGTGAGTCTGGGATCTGCCATTTGTACTAAGAGGATTCACTGTCAATGCAGAGGGGAAAATAAGCTCTTTTGAGGAAAGATGGTCCCATTTCCCTATGTTTGCTCAACAGACACACACAAACAGCCCTCAGAGCACACAGCTGTGTGTACAAACACATTCACTACGTCTTCTAAAACCCCAAACTCTGTTTATGCTCAACAGCTCTGAAAAGCCCGCCGTTTCAAAACACTGATTTAAATGTTAAAACATTCTGAACCTACAGCTGTCCCGCTAGCAACTGAATAGCACTGCATGCCGTTTATAATTAATAGCCATGTTGTCATCTGTCAGGATAATTTTTCGGTTCTACGTTGCAATGCCCATCAGCACAGGTGACTTTTTATCGTTTTATTCACCTGCTGTTATTTGACAAAGATTAAATGGAGAGAGAAATCACAGATTTTTCTGGCAGGTCTTCAGAAAAAGAGCTCTCTGCTTATTATGATGTTCTCTTTCAGCAGCCACACATTTCCTCCTCATTACTCCATCATTCATCAGCTGATATTGTTGTCTGCCTCACCCTGAGCCACTGGCACCAGAGCACATCATATTTCACTCATTAAGATATTCCCGGTTTTCCGTCTTAAAGCTTATCAGGGTTTTCCCGCAATTCCCATCTATCATCTCATTACCTTTACACAATAGGTTAAAGGTCAGATGCATCAGATCACATGGTTACAAATGTAATTTTAGTGGCATAATTAAACCAGCATACAGTTCTTGTACAATCTTGGCTCAGATTTCCCATCTATCTGCGCATATTAAAGCAGGAAGATCTATGTAAAGATCTAAGTAAACTTCAAACCATATTTTTAAGCCCTCAAGTTTTGACAACATTTCCTTTTGTGGAATTATGAATGATTTTGTTCATGATTTATATTACAGTATTCATGTCTCAGCACTTACCAAGCAATACTAATAAACTAAGAAGTAATGAACTTACTGTGTAATTATTTTGTGGCGCTGCCTGTAATTGGACATTATTTCTATATACTGATATTTCCTAAAAACAAGTCTGTGCAATTTTATAGAATGTTTTCACATGGGACAAAACTACATTTATGACTTTACACATAAAACTTTGTAAGCAATTTAAACAGTGTGTAAGTTTGTTAAAATCAGGTCATTAGTATGACAGTAATCAGCAGCATTCAGCCAGAGAAAACGCAACCCACAAAGCATATACAATCACAGCAAGGACGTTTGAAGAACTTCAAGATACAGTACCTGATCTAGAATGTAAATGATCCAGACCGCTGTGGCACATTTGGTCTTTATTGAACCCAGGAGGGTCCGCATTACACCTCTTTTTCTCTCTCCACTAGCAGACTGTTGCTGCTGTTTGAATATACAGAAGTTCTTGGATCTGTACCCTTCTATCTACACTCACTTTTACTAATCTACATTCCATCCAAGAGTCTGTCTTGTGGTGACAATTCAAAGAGGCACAAAGTCATGTCATTGGTGACAATGTTCTTTCTAATTCCAGTTAAGGCCCCTACTATATTCTAGAAATTCCTGAAGACAAAACTCTCATGTTAACATCTCCTTATAAAACGCTTGTGTTGTTGCATTATTTATCTGCAAGTCTCTTTGGATAAAAGCATCTGCTCAATAAATAAATGTAAGTGTATCTTAAATCACACCAGCCATTAAATGTGTAACCGGCCTTACTCACAGTGGCTTGAAATGGTGTTCGGTGTGGCATTGGAGTTGGGTGCTTTAACAGAGAGGTCAAAGGCCACAGCCTGTAGCATCTGTCCAGCATCATTACAGTTAGATTCCATAAAATGTCTGAAACGATGCCATTATAGATGCATCTACAGATGCAGAAATTAATTTTCTCGTAACTCAGCAGGGTTGGTGAGGGTGTCCTGTTTGTCACTGAATTATTCCCCTGACTTCCTATTGTCTTTTAGAACTCACTGAGAGCGTTTGTGACTCCTGTGGTTTACGGTAACAGCAGAGCATATGTCATTAAAATGAGATTAGGAAAGCTCTTTGCTTGTTGTGCGTTTTGGCTCATTGTTTGAGTACCACTCTGCCATTCCGATCTAAGCCTGTGTAATGCACCTCTCATTGCTCTCTCACATTTAGCTGACAGGACACTATTCTGAGAAGGGTATTTTTTTCTACAAAGAGCTGCTAGGCAAAATGTTGAATGGTGGATGAGATCCAAACATATACACATATACAGGCACACACACTTCCTTCAGAGTGAGTACCTCATCCTATCCTGTGAAACAGAACACACCCAAATGGTGCTTTGCTCATGCTCATGCTGACTGTGTCACTGTTAAAGGTGCCTACAGCAAAACGCTTTTTAAACAAATAAAAAAGAACTTTTCGAATGAGATCCTACGATCACCTACTAAGATGTTCAAACTGAAGATCATCACACGCAATCTGGTAATACCACAAAACCAGAGTCAAGCTGGTTCCAGAAGCAGAACCTCCTGTGAACGTAAGATAAAACCTAATCCATCCTTTCTACATCTGGACTGCTCGTGTTCCTTTCATGGATACACATGTTCTCCAATGTTCCTCTCCCTTCAGAGGAGCAATTACTGTCATGCTGGCTCTCCCTGCACATGTCCTTGCTTCTCTGAAGCTCCCCTTCTCCTTACACAACCTTGTGTAATTGCCCAGCAAAGGATTCGGACCCCTGCCTCCATATCGCTGCTGCCGGGCTCCTCTCTGCTTCAATTTTAATTGAATCTCAAGTGTTAATCGTGAAAGGTGACTAGTTCTAAAACCGCCTGAGGTCTTGCAAACATGTTGTTTCTTTGAAGGGGTGGGGAGGGGGGTTGTTGTGGAGGGTTTGAGGATAAAGAACACAAGTATTTTGATTGCTTTTCGCTTTGATTTTGCTAAAAGGCAGCATCTTTCAGCATGTCTAACCCTTAACATAAATCATTCGATTTATTTTAAACCATCATGTTAAGTGATTAGCATTTGAATTGAGTTACTTAGCACTAATCACATGTTCTCTCAGCTGTATGTAGTGAAAACAATAAATGCTCATTACCGGTTAAGTAAAGGGAAGTTAATTTTTTAAGGTTTACCTATAGACTAACTTTTCACTATGTCAATTTACATTTAATCTTTTTTCTTTTTTTAGCATTACAGGCTGTTATCTTGTGTTATCAAGTTAGTTATCTAGTAATGTTGCATATAAACAACATTCTCAAAAGACTTTTTCATTTTTCAAAATGTAAATATTTTGGAACATAATACAGTTAGCTGTATTAATATACTGACTGTCTAACCGAAGTGCAATATTGTTTCTTCTCAGTACAAGAAAAAGGACTACAGTACAGCCAGGTGACATCCCTTTAAATCTGTTGACTCAAAATGCTCACATGTGGGTTTACACTGCATTGGTATTCAGAATCTTTATAGTGAAATTCCAAAAAACATTTTTGTTAGGTATCAAGAGGGGCAGAAGCAAAGCAGACTCCTGTTTGACCTTTGACCTTGACTATAATTGCAACTTGTAATTCTCTATACCACATAGGATATGTGGTAAAGAGTCCAATGATATTTAACTAAGTTGTTGCCCTGATTTATCAGCATCATCTTTATGCCCTTCACTTGCCCCATTGCCCCTTGGGGGAGCATGTTGTGGGTAATGTCATAATAAAGTTCTATGCACTATTACGTGTCTCCTACACAACACTATAGAATATATATTACTTTGCTGTGTGACTATACACATCTATTGTGCACTGTTGAGAGAACAGCAGCAGCCATCAAAACGTGATGGAATAAAAGCAACATAGATTGTCACAGCTGCCGAGCTCGCAGACATTCTACAGCAGTCAGTATCGGCTGCTATTACAGTACAATTCCTCTCAGTGAATAGAATCAAATAGGTTTCCGCCCAGCTGGAGGGAGCTAGTTCATTTCCTGAGTGGACATCAGTTAGTTGAAACATGTTCATTATATGTCTTTCTCTCCATTGCAAGAAAGTCATTTATATTAGCTTTTCTGTAGCGTGAAAGCTTGAGTATTTGCAAGCAGATTCAGATTCCATGAGATTCCTTTCTTAATGTTTGCCTTAGAGGACAAAATTCCAATTTGGCAGTTCATTCCAGTGATTCTATTTCCTGTGGCATTTGTCTAGAAGCTTTAATCTTGGTTTTCTATTATATGCGGTACATACACAGCATGCTGCAGGGTACTCATATACCCATAATTAAGGAAAGTATTGATTTTTCTCCATTTTATGTTAAAGATCTATGCCTTGGTGATTTCTCTGCATGTCTTTCCCTCTTTACTGGCTGTGGTGTTGTGTCTGACATCTTGAGAAGTGTAATTCTGGATCTGGCCACACAAACGCTATCCAGTTTAGAAGCATGAGGATTAATCTGAATCCTACTTTCATTGTAGTACTGGCTGAGACGTCCCGGGTTATATAAATGGCTGGTGCACAAGCAAATTTCGTAGGGCTTTGGCCCAGATTACAGTAAGGACGTTTGGTATGCATATTATGAATACATACAGCACCTTAAAAAACATTTTAAGACCTTCGTACTGCAGGCACTGTAATGGTTATTTGGTTGGTCAGACTTCACTGGCCTGTTTTTAAAGTGCTTTACTCAGTTTGAGTAAATAAAAGTGAGTTGGTGGTAACCTATAAGTTTTGGCTAACAAAGGGGAAAAGGTTGAGATAAATTGCCCATAAACACATTTGGTTTACTCTTTGGAAGAGCAGAATAAAGTATAGTACCTTCAGAAATCCCTTTGAAGTTCATGGGCTTTAGATGCTTTTGATCTTCCATGTTTGTTTATTTTGTGCATCTTCCACAACTCTTCCACTTTGGCATTATTTAGCACTGCAATATTTGTTTTTATGAAATATTGATTGCGTCATACTTTTTCACTAGTCAAAGATCTTTTCTAATACTTGTGATGCAGTCAGAATGTCAACATGTCATTTTCTTCATACACATATGCTGTATAAATCACCTATGTAACTCTTTCTTGACATCCTTGTCAGATAGCACAGCACAGGTTTTTCTCTGTGTAGCTATAGCACAGACTATATACTGTGTTGTAGATTATTGCCCTCAACATGACCACATTTCAGCAGCTCAGCTGCACTGAGAGACTGTGTCACTGTCAGTAAACAATGATGAATAGCCCTCCATTTCCTCCTAAACTGGTAATTATTTTCATGTCAGTCATTAGGAGTCATTTCTAATGATTCTCTGGCTTGCAAACAAGTAATTCCAGTAGAAAAAAAATGACAACTGGTAAAGATGCCAAATGTGATCATTTAAAGGGACATTGTGTGAGGGAGAAAAATGTCAGCACCATTGTGACACCTTTATTAATAGAAATACTGATGTTACAAAATTTTGATACATTTCATACAAAATGGTTATTTCCAGTTTATTCGATGTTTCCATCTGATATTGGAAAATTCTGATTCCAATATTATAAAATTGTAATTCTGCTATTAGAAAACTGATACATTTCAAACAAAAAGGCTGTTTGCAGTTTTTTTTGTCTTTTGTTCTGTCTTTTCCATTTTCTGTAGTTTTTTTCTACTTATACATATTCTTAATATTTAATCTAAATAATAGACATTTGGGCTCAATCCAAATTGAATTTTGGCTACTGATGCTGGTACTCTGGTTAGAGAAGCCATTACTCTGAACTGTGCGTTCAGTGAATTGTATTGGTTTCTGATATGGTTGGGTTTTGATATGTTTATGTATTTATTGGTTGGTGTGTTTATTTTATATGATATACTTTTGTGTTTGTATTTTGTAAAGCAAATTAAGTAGTAAGGGAAAACTGCTAATAAATAGAAGTTATTACTGTTTTAAAATATACATTACTGGGAGGATTTCATCTTATTCTCTTATCCTGACATCTATATATGAAACCTTTACATATATTACTCATAGGACAACACATAATGAATGTCACATAGAAGGCTGGTGTGAAGATGAAACAGCTGAGATGCGACAAGAGCTTCAATCTTAAAGAAGGTGCCTTGATCCAGGGAAGTCACTCTTGACATCTGACACCTTTGTCTCCATAGCAACTACAACAGCATGAGGAATACCTGCTGGTATCACAATGTGCTGCCTAGCGACTGGCCATTTTGAAAGTGAGTTGGCCTGAGTTAGCCTTGAACCTTGCCTGAGCAACAGACTGTACTAATGTGATAGATCTGTCACAGGTGGTTAAATGATTAAGGCCAATGTTGGCATCAGTCATGTAATGCGCCTACTGTGTCTTTGGTTAAAGATGCTGTTAGCGATCTTTAGCGATGGAATTCCACATATAAAATGTCTCTTTTATTTGACAGACATCACTGAAATAGGTGTCCTGAGAAATCACACCTGTCTCTCTGTGATAGGTTAGGCTCTGTAAACTGCAAAGAAGAGTCAGGAGGCCGGCCCACAATTTATTAGCCAGTCAGATATTCTTTCTGCCTGTCAATTCATGTTCAGGAATGATGACGTAAGTTTGTGTGTTCAAGGTTGCTGACATCTGGTTGGCTGCATGTCTCTGGAGGGCGGGGTTTTAAAGAGAATTGTGTGTTTGACATTAGTAGCATGTTACAAATCACTCCAAAACCACTCCAACCACCTTAACCACATATATTTAGTATATATCATCTATGCTATATAAAGGTTCTGTTAATGAGACAGTTAAATGCCACAGTTTAAGCCTAATAATCTGCTGAATGCAACATGGCCCCAGCCTACGGTCAATTTTCCTAAATACATGAACACAAACATGCTGCATTCAGAATGGAGCCAGTGAACAGATGCCCTCTCAGCTGGAATTATGGCACTCATTGCAGTGAGCTCAGTATTTAACACTGTGGATGATGTCATTGTTGCCCAGTTTGTACTATGCTGTTCCCCAGTTACATTACAGAAATTTTTAACACATTGTTTAAAGTTGCAGTTGTAGAATTAAAAAATATGTCTGTCTTTACGTATGTTTAAATGTCAGTAAATACATATAATGGGACTGATGGCTTAATAACAGTCTATGTTAAATACATGTGTGCACACTTACTTCTGCATGTGTGTATTCATGTGAAGTTTGAAAGAACAGGGGTGTGGTGCAGTTGTCATGGCAACTGATGTGAAGATAAGCTGTTGAGAAGCGCAGTATGTCCACGGGCGCAAATCCAGACAGTCATGGTCTTAATGGTGGCCTGAATATGTCACAATGTACCTGGATTTTTTGTGCCCTCGGCACATGCTTTGGCTAGACTAGTTCATGCAGAGTGATGTGAATTACGTGGTGATATATTTGAGTTTAAATCAGTGTCCAAAAATAAATATGGCCACACAATGAAGGTTAAATAAAGTTTTCTTTTGCAAATTAACAAAAAGCAAAAGAGTGATAAACAAAATCAATATCACTTTTCCCATCATAAGATTGATATGAAATATGAGCTATTTATACATCCACATGATCACTTTGGAGATCATATTTTTTTCATGTGTTGGTAAAATCCGATGACCTCTATCAGGCTCTATCATTATCTATCATTCGTAGTAATATTGCATGGAATCTCTTTCAAGTTTTTGACGGTCATATCTTGGCAGTCTTTTGTAAACCTGTTCCTATTGGGCATTCAATTATGATCGCCACCACAAACCTACCATAATAATTCTTCATCTGCGTAAATGTTTTTAAAATGAGAGGGAAAATTCAGAAACACCAACACGTATCAAAGACTTCTCCTCACTGTGACTCTTGTACTGCCTTGATTTGCTTGTAATACATTACTCGGCGGTTCATTTGGCATTCAGGGTTCATCTTTTCAGATTTTACCTCACGAAGCGACAGAAGAGCTTGTTTATCTACCGATGCCCTCACTATTTATGTCTAAAAGGCCACTGCTTCACGAGTCATTTGGCGCTAATGTAAAGTAGCGGTACAAACATTCAGGAAGCACCCCTGTAATGCTGCTTTTAACTAGTCATTTGAGGTACCTTTGTGGTACCTGTGGTGAAGTGCAGGGATGCTGGGTATTTAGATGGATTTCTCATTCATTTCCTCACTAAGCTTACTGTGTCTTGCCTGTTGTTCAGAAACGAGATTGCTCAGATGTGCAATCTGTGACGGGCCTACCTGTTCTGCTTGACACGTCATTTGACGTGTTCCAGATTAAATCTCACCATGCAGTGCTGCCTTTAGTGATTGATTAACATCTTGGCAGCCATACTGCAGTGTTTGCAAAACACAGAAGGCTTGCAACAATATTTGGTCAAATAAATAGGAGTGCGTGTATGTGTGTGGGGGGGGAGGGTGATAAAGCATCTATGGAAAGGCTAAAAATAGAGCTGTAATAGTTTCCCCATCTATAGTGAGCCATTGGGTCTTGCCTGGGCCTGCCCGTCTTCGCACGCATAAGCTCGCATACATAAACACAAACAAACACACGCAAGGTAGTTGACTCAGCAAAAACCCACTGTTGTACCCCGCTACCGTGCTGCAATAAGGCCAATCTTATAAAAGATTGCAAGAGGAATGAAAAGATGGAATGAACGAAAGAGTGCATGATGAAAAACAGCCATTTCAGACTGGGAGAATAATGCGGCCGTGCAATGCGTTTTTAAATTTTTCAGCAGCCACATTAGCGGGGATGTTTGATGTCACAGTTTCCATGGTACAAAGTGGAATGAAAAGTAAACAACAAAAAAAAGAAATAAAACATTTGATTCAGCGGTTTTAACTGAAGTCGCAAGCTCTAATTGTGTGTTCATTAACTGATAAGGGCATTTGCTAATTCTTCTGGTTATCAGCCTCTGTCAATAGCTGATTAACAACTATAACGAGCCTCTGTTACAAGTGAAAAAGACTTAGAGTTTTTTTTTTGTTGCTGATTTGGCAACAAAGTCCAAAATCAGCTCTTAAATGGCCGTTGGGCAGTGGGAATATACCAGTATTGGGCAGAGGCTTGATCCTGTCAGCAGCTTATCACTGTTAGCGTTGTAACCGTTTGAAACTGAACTTGTGTCACTGTGCCACAACTGATAGCCAGATAGTGGAGTACATTGGATTGTATTACTGTTTATGCAGTGAGAAATTTGTACGGTTTGGATCAGGTAAAGATATTTCCTCAGGGTAACTTCTGCCTTTATTGACTTTTACAGTGTGTTTTTGTCTCGCATCACTGCAATGTGTGTCCAGTGTATTGACTGATGTATAACACAATTTCTTCATTCAAAGAGTTATAGTGAATGGTGATAAATGTTATACAACAGTTGGTTCCAGCCCTCAAATCTGATTGGGTGAAATATATTGTTACTATAGGACAAAAACAGCACTGGAAGGCTTTACTTTTTTGTATCACTGCGCTGCAGTAACTGTTAAAGTAATACTACATTAGTTATTGATTTTCTCAGGAAATGCCATGGCAGACTGAAGTAATCTCACACGCTATAACAGCACAAATGTGAATGTGATATTGCTTTAATCTCAGTGCACTTTTTGAGGTCATAGTTGCTTCTATATTTTGATTGGGTGTTTTTCTATGCCCATGTTCATGTGTCGATATGGTTTTTGGGGTCATGGAGCCCAGAAAAAGTTTTTGAATTATGGGTTCCTCGTCTCGCTTTTCCCATTTTCATTGGTAAAAGCGAGATGTGTTCATTGACTGTTTTGCCGTTTGCTTCTGTAGCCACAAAGAAGGGCTGGAGAGGCCTGTAGATTCACAAATAGCCTTAAAATGTATTTACATTTACATTTAGGCATTTGGCAGACGCTTTTTTCCAAAGCGACTTACATTGCATTATACTATACATTGATTCTAAGTATATGCAATCCCTGGGATCGAACCCATGACCTTGGCGTTGTTAACGCCATGCTCTAACCACTGAGCTACAGGAAAGCT
>JAZGTI010010205.1:0-17935 GCA_036877585.1 Botia kubotai
AAATGAAACACACAGTATTATGAAGTGGATTTGTAGAAGGCGAGTTCTATTACACATCAATGTCTACCAGCAGATAACAAACTAAATGGAGCAACAGTCCTAAAACTAGCCCAGATAATCCAGCAGACGTGTGACGTTCATCTGAAATGAACAATGTTACACAATGTGAGATAAGATTCTATATATAGAGCTGATGATGAGTGTGTGAGAGGAACACTAGAGCTTCAGCCCGGACACACACTGTGAGATCTGACAGCAGACAGCTGAGCTCACTCATTATTAATGAACATAATGCATATGCAGTGCATCAGTATCATTGTTTCAAACAACACTTAATATTGCTAAAAATACCCTTGTTGGGTAAAAATACCCATGTATTTCAACTTTGTCTTCAGGGGTGTGTTTTTCTACCACTGTCTCATACTTAAAAATTAAACTTATTAAACTAAATAAACAGATCCTACATAAACAGCCCAAAAACAATGAAAGGTATTTGACCTTGACTGTACTCTGAATTACACACACAAACACATCAGACATAATGAAATAAATAGATAAAACAGCCCATGAAATTCTGACCACAATTGTTAGACAGTAAACTGTTGAATTTCTACAGTTATCTATCTACAGAAAATCTACAGAAAAACAGACAGAAATCTACAAGAAAACACTGTTTGTAAAAGCCCCTTTTATTTAAAGCAAAAACAATCCTGAAATCCAGACAGAAAATAAACGGATTTAAAAGAAATAGAATAAATCTACAGTCTTTAGGAGAACTATCAATCTAATTGTAGACAGTCTCAGAAGTTTCCCTCAGTCTGAGATTCTGCGCAGCTGAAATGAACCTCCATCTGTTTGGATAAGGTGAAGAAAAAAAAGCCACAAACACACATCAAGAACTAAAGAAATATACAATTTCAAGCTAATTAATCTTTGTTTTAATCAAAACTTTTCTGGAATAAGATCATAATTAAATAATTAAATAATAATTAGCATAATTTATCAAAAAATTTATTGGCCAATCAGAATCCACAATTAGGACTATGTTTTATAAATATGTACAAGAGAAAGTGTTTCTTTTAGGTGCTGTAAACCAGCCTATTACTTTTAAAGAGAGAGAGAGAGAGTGCAGACTGCAGATTATAGTGAGCTTCAGGTGAGGGTTGTAGAAGAATAACTCAGAGCACTCTCAGAGCATCAAACACCAGAACCAGTTTCTGTGTGTGTGTGTGTGTGTGTGTGTGTTCAGCTACTGCAGACAGAGACCTCAGCAATCACCAACACACTGAACATCACAGCAGCAAACACCAGAACCAGTTTCTGTGTGTGTGTGTGTTCAGCTACTGCAGACAGAGACCTCAGCAATCACCAACACACTGAACATCACAATCACCTATTGTACGAAGGTTTCTATAGGAGCCCCAAACTCTTATTAGACATCTTAACATCCTCCTGAAGGACAAACAGATATCTGCCTTCCTTTCACTCTATCTAAACGAGGAAGAGGACCTGAGAGACACCTTTCACACTACAATCAAACTGCACATTTAGAACAGCAATGATTGGGTCCTATTATTTAATCACAAAGGAATAAACTGCAATTCTGTCATCATTTATTTACCCTGACAAAGTCTCAATCTATGTGACCTTCTGAACGGGTGTTAATAAAACAAAAACTGTTTGTGTTCTATAATAAACAGGGGAACGCATGTCTGGAACCACATGAAGACAAGAATGACAACATTACAGATATTTTCAGTTATAAAAAATCTTTAGAATGTGTATGATTTTATTTCTGACTGTCAAGTGTAAACTTCTTTTTAAAGCCCAAGTAATTCCACCATGTTCTGGTGTTGTTCTGGGTCAGGACTTGTGTAGTTTGTGAGGGGCTGTGCTGGTGGTCTGTAACCGAGAATGTCAGTCGCTGGTTCTATTTAAAGCTCAGGGCCGATCGTGTTTGTTGCCACCTCTGGTCACCACATGACACGATATCACAGTCTTTCCTACACCACACAGACTCTGATCATCCTGCCTGAAATCATATCACATTTAAGATACTCTTCTTCTACTTCTCAAATGTTTCTCCTGCAAAGCTCACAACTCTTAAGCAGGACCAGGAGATGTTTAAACACCAACTCATTGATATTTAACTTTCACTTTGAGCTGACAGCTCAAATTATTTATAATAATTATTAATAATAATTATTTTGGGTCAGTGAGGTCTGAAAGGTAGACGTCTGTGTAAGTGGAAGAATAATGATTCAACACTAGTGTGGTTTGAACCCACAAACTTTCAGACAGCAACGCAGGTCTTTATTCAGATTGCACCAAGACAATTGACAAAACCAACCAACAATTGAATCTGCAACCTATCAATCACCACCCAAATGTTAGACCACTGAGCTGAGATGTGAATCTACAAGCGTTCTTTAGCTCGTTTTAATGTAGTTACACCCCAGTGAGTCGAACAGCCTCTGACTTTAGTTTCTGTGTTTTGCGTCTTTGCGTGAAGCTCAGCAGCATCAGGACGTGCCAGTTCTTCTCACCTTCTTCATGATGCCCGTCTTCCTCTTGCTGAAGGTCGTGTAACGCCGCAGTTTGTTGTCTATAAACTCCATCTTTATCTTCACTCTGCCCCGGGTTTTCTTGCCAGGTTTCGCTCCGGCCACTCTACCGGCAACCACCCCAACCCCCCCCCGAGGGTAACCCGGCCTCCTGTGCCATTATCGCCGCCTCCATCTCTGCTCTCTCCCGCTTGACACCTCCTCCCCTATGGTCGTCCCCCAATGACCCCATAGGCTCGTCTTCATCGGCCGAATCAGAGTCCGCATCCGAACCACTGCATCCGTGCTGAAGTCCCTCTTTATCCGTCTCGAATCTCCCAGGAATCCCGACCCTTAAAGCACCCACAATCCCTCCGGCTTGAACGGGTCCAAGTACGGTGGCGTTGGCCGGTCTAACAACCCTGGAGCCACCGTTGCCACCTAGCATACCCACTGGAGCGGAGCGAACGAGCCCCGTCTGAACCCCGCCGACGAAAAACATCGCGCCGTGGCCTGCACTCTTCCTCGCCGAGGATCCGTTTCCACTATGTGCCGCTCCAGTCTGGCTAGATAACATCCTACAAACCGGATAAAATGTTCCGTATAACGCCAGCGGAGCGCTGGAGCTTGTTGGTGAGATGACGAGCACCCACACCGGCTCATAAACAGAGCCCACGGAAAGCTAAACAAAATGAGTCTGAGGGAAACTTTGTGAAGTGATGCTGGACCTGAGCGCTTTCAACCGGCTCGCTGTCACTTCATCTTCTGCTGGAGCTCTTAAAGGAACAACTGAAGAGCGCGTGTGCGGTTCACTCCGCCGTGTCATTTAGTGCGAGCTATAAACGTGTTAAATACTCGCCTGGTGAAACTCCACGGCTGTTTAACCCGCTGATCTCATCACTGACAGCTGTCAATCATTAATCTGTCACCATTTAGCGGACACTTTTCAACACTGTGCACGAGCGCGGAGGGATCTGTACGTCCGATCTACTTTCCTCATAAAGAGCTACGATGTTTCCTTTTTTGCACTTGTAGCTCCCTATATTATGAGTCACAGTGATGTCCAGCAACAGGTTCCCGGGGGAATGGCCCGCAACGCCATTGGTTACAAGAGCATGTGCTTGTGCATAAATACCAATTTATACGCTCACATTAAACGTCACCTTCGCTGTCTGCTCACGAATTATACTATAAACAGATGCTGTTCAGTTCTGACATGCTGTCATTATTAAAAATAACAACAACAATAACAACAGAACAAAAACAGCCATGTCTCTAATCTCTGCAGAGAGACACCTGGAAACACGACCCACTCACTGATCTGAAAACTGCGTGCATGTGTGTGTGTTCTCTCACCTACAATCTTGAGCACAGCGTCCACATGTTCGTGTTTGTTCTCCATACTGAGCCAGACATTTATACACACCTGTCACTGTTTAACCTGAGTGACGCGCAGCGTGCTGTTAGAACGCACCACAACCCTGTGTGAAACACACACACACACAGACAAACAAACAAATACAGATATTAGTCACTGCCATTTAACAGTAATAAACAGCAGTAATATAGAGTGAAACACTGACGTGATTTATTAAATATATGTAATACACAAATATTTTAAATACTATTATATTTTTTAAAGGGGTTGGGGGGGGGGGTCGTGGAGCTGTTGGGGGACCTTACCTCTCTGAAGTTTGGGAAGCTCAGCTCTACACAAATGCATACACAGCCTGAATACATACTCTACACTAACACACACATATAACAGCAATCTTGAGCAAACACACACACCTACAGATTCTAAGGTCATACCTTCACACACGTGTTATTGCAGCACCAGCAGTGTGTGTTTAGTGTTACTAACCCATCCACTAAACACACACTGCTAAACATCTAAATAAATTCCCCACAACAATATAGCTTTCCTGTAGCTCAGTGGTTAGAGCATGGTGTTAACAACGCCAAGGTCATGGGTTTGATCCCAGGGATTGCACATACTCAATGTATAATGATCAATGTGTAGTACAATGCAATGTAAGTCGCTTTGGATAAAAGCGTCTGCCAAATGCCTAAATGTAAATGTAAATGTAAACAGCGCTAAACAAACACCCAAACAGCTGATGTACTGTCTAAAGGCTTTAGATTTCACATTTACTTATCTATCTAAATGGGAACATTCCATAGACTTCTATTGTTTAAATACACAGCTAGTTCCAAACACTGTAACTTAAACCTTACCCAAACCCTTGCTGACTTTTGGGCAGGGGCGCCGCTCGCAATTTTGGGCCCTATGACAAAATATGAGGTTGGGCCCCCCTAGTAGTGTTATTACTAATAAAGCAGATCTCTGGGGGCCCCTAAAGGGCGTGGGCCCTTAGAATTGTCCTAACTTCCCCCCCTTAGCGGCACCCCTGCTTTTGGGTACAAATTTGTCCCCAATATATAGTTAAGTAAACACATACAGACACTAACGATCACACAGAAACTAATGATCATACAGACACTTACAATCACAAGAAAGCCAGATAATTAAAATTCAATGTAAAGACCTGTCTATACTGTCTGTCTTGACCTGTCTATATCTATGCACTTATTCACTGTTGCTTATTGTCCTCAGTCGCTTTGTTATTTAACAAAGACATTCAGACATTTTTAAGGTATGTACAGTAACCTGAATCTGGGATTACATGAGAACGGATGGTTATAAAAAACATCTCTGATTCTCCTTCATCCTGCCACTGAAAGACAAAGAACAGCCTGAGCAGGTGCTTCATTGATAAGCACCGAAATCTGGTGCATGTGTACATCACTAGGGGGTTCGACTGCTTTTTATAAGTGAAAGTGACATATTTACCAGGTAACCCATACCCAGAATGTAATCTCTGCATTAAACCCATCACTGGTAAGGAGAGAATACATACTGCAAGATGTGAACACATACACTTAGAGCAGTGGTGCCCGGGGAGCAATCAGGGGTTCCTTGCTCAAGGGCACTTCAGGTGCTACCTGCCAGCACTAACCCTAGCATTAAATTAAGTCATATAAACTATGACAAGACCAAATATTGCAATGTATCTCCATATAACAATATTTCACTCTCTTTATTTTTAAAGTTTTATTCTTCAAAAACAGTAAAGCCCATGACCATAAAGTACAAACTGTTTTTTATGTAAATAAATATAACAAATATAATAAAATAGGAGAAAGTTCAGAAATGAAATCTTTATTGGGTTTATCAACAAGCATAAGAATGCACAGATCTGATTTGATAAGCATAAGAATGCAAATTAATAACTTGCATATATTTATTTGTAGACTTTCTTTTATAATAGTGAACACAGTGTGTCAATCGCTCATAATAAAACAGAATAAAAACTTTTTAAATAGCTTCAATAAATAACCAGCATCCCACAAAAGATAAAATGATAAACACCTGCTCATTGTATACTGCATCAGACTATCTGCTCGTCTCCGTGTGTGTCTGAGTGTCAAAGTGTGAGTGTGTGTTTGTGACAGTGTCAGAGTGTGAGAGAGAGAGTGTCAAAGTGTGTGTGTGTGTGTGTGTGTGTGTGAGGGAGAGTGTGTGGGGGAACATGTGCGTGTATGAGTTGCATTAGTTGTAAGAAATGTAGAAATGTTTGGGTTTTAAGTCAAATGATGAAGGACTAGTCATCAGAAGTCAAGAGCAGCTAGTCAAGAGCATCAGAAAAACTGAGATCTGAATCTTTTGTTCCCATTAGCTGTTTGTTTCTGCAGTTCATAGTTTCTACTGTAAATCACTTTAACACACATTAACCATCTGTTGGTTCAGTGTGAATCAGCCTCAACTACTCTTTCAAAACCAATGACAAGCATTAAACAGCAAATACTGTAACCAAAAATGTAAAGCAGCACACAATTAAAGTCATTAAACAGTCTGATGATAATGTGTTTAAAAGAACATGTCATAATAAATCTCATAATAAATAAGAAAAAAAAAATGGATATTTTATCCTCTTAATCACTTGAAGCCACTAAGACACTTAAGCACAGAACAGACAGACAGACAGACAGACATCTGAAGACCAGCAAAAAACATCAAATTTAGATCAGGAGCTATCATGAAGTGTGAGGAGCAGAAGAGACAGAGGAGGAAACAGCTGACAGGGTCAGAGGAAAATCCCAAACAGCTGGAATGGAAGAAGATGAACAAACAATGTATCCCTTCCTTCCTGTCTGAGGAGAGAAGATGAGGAACTCTCCATGGCTTTATGCCTGATGAAAGGAAACAGAGAAAAAGTGTTAAGTATTTATATCACACACACTTTGGCATATGTGGTTTATGAGGACTCTCCATAGACGTAATGTACAAACTGTATCCCCTAACCCCCACCCTAACCCTAAACCTAACCCTCACAGAAACGTTTGGTATTTTTTGAACAAGAAAAATCACTATTTAGTATGTTTTTTAAATCATTTGGTTTATGAGGACCCATGATGTGTCTCCATAAACCATGTTTACATTGTTATACATGTCATTATACACATTTGTATCCTCATAAACCACATATTCATATTTGCTGGGGTGTGATTCTCTCACAGTCCTTCTGTCTGTATTTGTCTGTCTGTTCATGTTTCCTGGTAACGGGTAAATAACCTCATTTTCTCCTGGTTCAGTGTCACAGAGTGTCAGTGATGTGACAGATCTAGACACTCTTTCCATCTTGTTTATTCTTTGTTAGAGATTTACCTGTTACATTGATTGATTGCTGTGATATTTAACTCCATTCTGTGTTCAGTTCTGTGGTTATTGTCTGACTGTCATACAGACAGTCATCTGGAAATATTACCTGACTGCTCCTCTGATCAACAGTCTTTAATGTTTCTGCAGTGTTAAGATTACTCCAGTGAAGATAAGATAACAGTGTTAAGATAACACTGGTGATGAAAGACAGTATCTGTAGACCAAGAGATGTTTATATATAAATGTTTGTGTTCATACATCTCTCTCTCCCTCTGATCTAACATATGTGGCTCATCCAAAATGCTCCAGAATGTTCCTCAGAGCTGCTTGTGATGAAGGATGACGGAGAGGAGAAGAGTACCATCCACTTTTGGGAAAAACCCATCTGATTGGTTGTCATGGCAATGGTAGCAGCGATGTGGCTGGTTAGTAACAGACAGCTATAGTAGTGTAGGGAGTCATGCAGGCCACTGCGACATGACACACAAATCTCATGCACAAGAAATGTCAAAAACATCATGTGCCAGACATGCAAACAGATAGAGGACATGACATCAGAGCCCAGCAGCACGAGGACTTCCTGTTTACACCCCACCCCCCATCATACACACATCACACATACATCTCAATGTCTCCATGCTCACAGTACTGGACATCAGCTCAACACACACTCACAGACAAGAGAACACACTGAATACACACTCAGATGGGTGTGATGCAAACACACAGAAGACAAGAATGCATGAGCGATTTATTCTGTTTATCATTGGTCTTCACATCCACAGTCTTACACACACAGCCTGAGAAATCACAGAAAAACACAATCACACCAGAGTCATTTCACATCTTCACTTCACTACAGACTAAGTGGTAAACTTAAAAATAATGTAAAACCCTTCAAAACCCCCATTATAAAGCAGGTAATGTTAAGTTTAAAGTGGGAAGCAAGCAAAAGGCGAGTGTTTTAGGATCATGTTAAATGCTCGACATTGTTTCCATCAGTAAAGCTGTAAGCAAATGCTGAACATCAACCTCAACACAATATGAGTGACACACGCAGGAAATGACATCATAGCCATCTGAAAACACAACACCTCCTGATGCTCACTGCTGGTGTTCAGACTTAACACTGTTAAGTTTTAAGAACATCGTTAAGAACAAGATTGAATTATCGATGTTCTGAACATCGCCACAAACACATCACATTTTACTCCAGATGGAAAAAACTGCTTACAGTCATAACATTACCAAGAACAGCACTATTTTCTAATGCAATTCTTTTTTCTTTTGTGGTTTAAAATGACCCAGAGTGTGCTTATGAAATTCTTACTAATACAATCGACTGTATAATTCAATCTTGTTTTATAGCAGGGGTCTCCAATCCAGGTTCCTGGAGATCCAAAGACCAGCAGAGTTTAGCACCAACACACCTGCCTGAATGTCTCTAGCAGTCAAACACCTTGAGCAGCTGCTTCATAAGGGTTGCAGCTGAACTCTGCAGCTCTGTGGACCTCACTGGAGACCTCTAATCTATAACATCTCTGATTCAAATATCAGCATATGTACAGATCCGTTGTGCTGCAGGAGGGGAATTTGTGAGTTTCAGAACAGATATACAGAACAAAGACACTTTAATTAATACAACACAAGCAACAATGAAAAATAACTGTTATAAAACAAACAACTTAAAGATCAGCAGCTACATGAACAGGTTAATCAAACCAGCACTAACATGCCAGGACACACAATCAGCTTTAATTCCCAGAGAAACTTAACACAGCAGCCTCGTATTCATCAGACCCCATCACATGATCAGCATTCAATGACTCATTACTGATGGTATTGTATCGTTTTACATTACTGATCAACAAAACGTCAAATCACAGCTGATAACTGGACAGTGTGATTCAAATACTCAAAACTCTATCAGCAGTGATGACATCACTGTTGCTATGGCACCTGCTAAGAGGCTGCTGTGCAGTGATTGGTGGAGATGTGGATATGTACTCACCCCGCTCCACTCTATGGCCATACTTACTTCATCTGCCCCCTCAGATCCACTCTCGTACTTCATACTGGCCAGACTGTCTCGACTGCGTCTGCGCTCCCCATCATCCCTCAGAATCTCCACCACACGTGTCTGATGTGCGGGTTCCAGACCCTAAAACACAGGCAAACAAACACCCATCTGATCACCTGACGAACACTGGTGTGCTGATGTATTTCCTGCTGAAACAGGATGTTGGGGCAGAATATATTGCAGTGCAGCTAAAAGCCTTTAGTTTGAGTTTGATCTATGATTATTTCTAGGTGGCTTTGGTGGGAGGGACTTTAACAGAAGTCTACTTCTCTAAGGTTCAAGATAAGTCATGACTATTTACATTTGAAATGCTTATATATATATATATATATATATATATAACTAACAGTTAACAGCTAACAGAACATGAAGGACAAAATTCACAATAAATGGTTTTTTAAATCTGCTGGTCTTAATGAAGACCAAAAAAACAAAAACAACTTACTGAGCTGCTCTAGAATCCACAAAAAGGCAGAGGAAGAGAGAAAACAACATGAAATGAAGAGTTGAAAAGAATTGCAGTAAGTGAAGCTGCTGCACCTGTTTCCGGGTTCTCATGGCACACTCCTCCAGAGTCTCTGCTGCCTCCATCTTTCCCTGTCGCCGGTACAGAGCACCCAGATTCCTCAGAGTTGTGTTGACAGTGGGGCTGCAGACACAGAGACAACACGCGCTTGTGTAAATAAAATTCAGATCTGATGATGTCGTGACACTGTGAGCAACAATCCACAGATGTCACTGTAAATGTTTAAACAGATTCTGTATGCAAATAAATGTAAGAAGACAAAAGCAATTTATTACACTATTACAATGCCATCGTTCCTAACAGCTACTTTTAAACTTGTTTCCATTTTATTTGTAAGAAAGTTAACATTAAAGTTTAAAAAAAGTAAAGTAAAAAATAAAGTTTATAAAGATACAACTGCACAGCACATCTGAGATTTGTGAACTGCGTTTACACAAACTAAACGTCCAGTCACTGTTCAATCTGCTCAGATTGACTGGTTCACTGTCAAACATTCAGTGATGTCAGTCTGTAATCATTACATCAATGTTTGTCTAATGTTCTAGTAATGTTTGTGCTACCTGCTGACTTTGCAGGCTTTGTACCAGCCTCCATATTCTCCGTACGGCATGTCTTTATGTTTCCCCTGAACATCAAAGCAGACAGAATCAACATAAGTGACAGCACACGGATCACATGACTCAACGTAAGTGGCAGCACACAGATCACATGATTCAACATGAGTGACAGCACACAGACCACATGATTCAACATAAGTGACAGCACACAGATCACATGATTCTACATGAGTGACAGCACACAGATCACATGATCTACTCTTCATTTCACACACACCTTACTCATCTCCTCTCTCTCCTCAGCGTGCATCCAGATGGGTTTGTTTTCACCTGTAAACAGAAACACAGGCAACATTATTACCCACGATGCCCATGATCAGACGTGTCAAAAGAAATGAAGGTTCAAATAAACATTTTCACATCTCATCAGGATCATTCAACCAATGAAGCTGCTTGCAGTCTTTAAATCATCCCGTTAATTCAAAACACATTTAATCGGAAAAATACAACATATTAAACCCTAAAGTTCAGACAGCTGCTGTTACTGTCTGGATTTCTCTGAAGGTCTCTGAGCAGACGAGAGTTTATTTCCCGAGACCTCTGTCTGCTGTCTCTCCCACTGATTTTACAACATCTGATTAACAGGCACAAAAATACAGTTCATGTACAGAATAAACTGACGGGTTCATATTTCTGCCTGTCACCCTCAAACCTCCATCACACTGTACACTCAGCATTTAGAATAAATCATACAGAGAAACTCCTGCCAGGATCAGATCGGATTGTTTCTGGAGTTCACTGAAGTGAATATAAAGATCTCACCGTCCACTGATCCAAACTCTTTCTCATGAGCGCGAGTCAGAATCTCTTTATACAGGATTTCTGCTTCTTTGTATTTGCCTTGTTTCAGGAAGCAGGACGCCTGTGAGAAGACGAGAGTTGGAGAACAGCAGTTTGTGTGTGTGTGTGTGTGTGTGATCTTTCTGAGGACTGGTGTGATTAATTACATCATCAGATTGAGGACAGAGTAAAGAGAGACATTTTGGCCAGACATTTGACAGACTTGGTTTTAGGGTTAAGGTTAGGTTTAGGGTAAAGGTTTGGCACTTAGTATTGATGACTAGGTTGGGGGCTAGAGACTGTAAGACTGTATTGTGTCAAAGTCCTATTGGCAACAATTTAACAGATCCCAAAAATAGTACAAACACAGTTCTGTGAGCTCTTCATATTAACACACACACACAAACACAGAAAGAACTGATTGAAAACTCCAGAACTATGTGCAGATCCTCTGAACACATAACGTACCAAAACTGACGGCTTCAGCTCCACAGAACTTTTGCTGTCATCTCCTAAAGCTAAACATCTGCAGTTCTGCTCGTAGTTTAATAATGAACAAATGCACATACAGAATCTTATCAAATAAAAAGGGTTTTATTTAATATCATCTGCAGTTCAAATATTCAAGTGTTTGAGCCACTTACCAGGTTGTTCTTGGTTTTGGCCACGTTTGGGTCATCTGGACCGAGCCGACACTCGTAGATCTCCAGAGCTCGGCAGTAATAATACTCCACCTCTTCATACTTGCCCTGATTCTGACATAGTAGCGCCAGATTATTCAGCTGCTTCGCTACATCAGGATGATCCTTCCCCAACACCTGACGACAGACAGACAGATAGAGTCAGAGAAACAGGAAGACGAACAGAGAAGACAGAGAGAGGCGGAGAGATAGAAACAGACAGAATCAGAGTCAGACGGGGTCAGAAAGTGAGAGGCAGCAAGACAGATAGAGAGACAGACAGACAGTCACCGTTGTGTAATTTCATGCTGTTGCCGCTCTTCACACACGTTAATCACATATTAAAGGCTCAACATGGTGTTTGTATGTTTGGCTGAAACTGCTCATGTTCAAAAAGACGCGTCATCATGGAAACAGGTGTGGTGGAGACAGGAGTCACGGAGACGGGTGTGGTGGACATGGGTGTCATGGAGATGGGTGTGGTGGACATGGGTGTCATGGAGACGGGTGTGGTGGACATGGGTGTCATGGAGATGGGTGTGGTGGACATGGGTGTCGTGAAGACACGGGCGTGATGGAGACGGGCGTGATGGAGATGGGCGTGGTGGAGAAGGGCGTGGTGGACACGGGCGTTCATGGAGATGGGTGTGGTGGACATGGGTGTCGTGAAGACACGGGCGTGGTGGAGACGGGCGTGGTGGAGACGGGCGTGGTGGAGACGGGCGTCGTAGAGAAGGGTGTGGTGGACACGGGCGTTCATGGAGATGGGTGTGGTGTTTTAGGCTGACCTTCTCTCGGATCTCCAGGGCTCGCTTGCACAATGGCTCAGCCTCTTTGTATTTTCCTCTTTTCCCGTACAGCACAGCCAGATTATTCAGCGTGGCTGCAACCTGAAACCATCAAAGTGATGTTTTAAAAGATATTTTATATTAAAATATCAAGTGAGGGACATTTACGCTGTTTTAGCCCTTGAAATACTTTAACACACTGTACTTGCATAAAACACTTACTAAAAATAAGTAATATACTGTAAACAGCTGTTATCCTAATATATAATTTAATAAAGTCTAATAGAAATATTCTAGCAAATACTTTATTATTCGGTTTTCTGCTAAAATGATCAAAATAGATTTTTATAAGAAAGACTCCTGCTGTAGTTTTGTGTTGAAGTTGATTCTTTTGCTGATGATAAAATCTACAAATCTGTACTGATGATCCTGTACTGCACAGCAGCTCACTGAGTCTGATCTGAACTGATGTGTGTGATTGTGAGTGTATTAAAACTGAATTCAGATCAGCCATTACTTACAGCAGGATGATCTTTACCGAGAGTCTTTTCTCTGATGGACAGAGCGTCATTCAACAGGTGGGCAGCCTCTTTGTATTTATTCTGATCCCTGACAGATAGACAAAGAGACAGACACAGACAGACAGAAAGAGAGAGACAGACCGACACACACGCACACAAAGAGAGAAACGCACACAGAGAGACACAGACAGACAGACAGAAAAATGCAGCCAGACAGACACAGACAGACAGACAGACAGACAGACAGAGAGAGACATTGTTTTCATCAAATGTCAGCAGTGATGTTAACAGGTCAATTATTGACCTGTTATATTATGGTTATTATAAACAATTTATTTTTTAAATCTGTGTCGGGCAGTAAGTCATTTGAAGTTGTATATTACTGTAATTTTACACATACTGTGATTTAGACACATCTGCTTTTGTATCACAGCAGTATTGTGAGTCAGACTCACCTGTACACCAGGGCCAGAATGTTCAGCATGGTGGCCACATCCGGGTGGTCGTGACCAGATGTTTTCTCCAGGTCTTCAAGAGCCTGTTTGCAGAGCGGCACGGCCACCTCGTACCGGCCCTGAGACGCGTACTGAATCACCAGGTTGTGAAGTGTCCTGAGGCGAGCYGGGATCTCATATCCGCCCTGCTGTGCGGCTGCCACAGCTGAACTGTTGTGCTGCTGCTGAACTGCAGAGGCCAAAGGTCAGATGCAGGGTTAATGTGACAGAAGCAGAGCAGCATCATGTGAGCATTTAACAGTCATGTGCTCCTACTTCCTTGAGTGTGTTCCTCCTCGTCATTGGGAAAAAGATCATCCAGAGAGTCTTTAGGTGTTTCACAGTCCTTCTCCTCCTGAACACAGACAGAGAGACAGACAGACAGACACACAGGCCATTAGACAGAGATAGACAGACCAACAGAGACAGACAGACATACAGAGAGACAGACACACAGACCAAAAAATAGACAGACAGAGACAGAAAGACAAACAGATAGAGACAGAAAGACAGACAGACAGACCGGTCTGTCTGTTAAAAACCTTTTCAAATGTCTCAAAAGAATAAAATTCACTTTAATTAGGTATTTGTCTGTAATTGTATTGGGTTTATAACAGTTCCATCACACTGTCGTGAGTTTTAACTGAGAAAGAAATCTCTCAACATACCGAAGGTGACACATCTTCATCGTATTTCTTCAGCTGGTTCATGAACTCCAGATGTTTCTTTTCCTCCTCCAGCTGGGCCACGTTTTGTTCGCTCTTCTGAAGCTTCTGTTGAGTGTTGGCCAGCTCGTCTCTAAGCCACTGATTCTCCTGGCACAATCTTCTGACCTGAGCACGCAGCTTCTGCTTCTCTGACTCCACGGCGTTCAGATGGTTGGACAGAGCCATCATCACCTGAAGACATCAGACAGTCTGCTTGAGGGACATTATTCTATCTTTGGCTTTATGGTGAGATCAGGCTAATCACAACCTCTGACCCTCACGTCTCACCTGTGCTTCGCCCAAGCCCAGCTCAATCATCTCCACAGACTTTCTGAGCAGGTTGGATTTCTCATGCACCAGGTTGGCCTCATCATTCTTTAGGCACTTGATGGTCTCCAGAAGACTGTGCAGGATGGAGTTGTGCTCGTTCTTCAGAGCCTCCAGCCCCTGGATTACCAGCTTGGTGTTGGAGATGATCTCCTCCTGTGATAACTTCTCTAGTTTCTCGTCACGAGGGAACACCATCGTGGACATGATCTAGCAGAGGAGCAGCTAAAAACATCCAAAAAGAGGCAAAGATAAAGGTTACTCAGATCAACACAGACACAGGAAGCTCTGAAGGGTCATCACCCAACATTAAAGAGTTTTAGTCTCTTTAAAAGAACAACAAACCTAAAGCCAAGTTACCACACAACATGGAGATAAACAGAAAAATCATTTGTTAGTCTGAAGCCCTCAAACACCTCCACTGCTGCACACACACACACACACACACAACACTCAAAAACAAACCTAGATAGTCTGAAGCCCTCAAACACCCCCACTGCTGCACACACACACACACACACACACACACAGAAACAAACCTTGAGTCTGAAGCCCTCAAACACCCCCACTGCTGCACGCACACACACACACACACACACACAGAAACAAACCTTGAGTCTGAAGCCCTCAAACACCTCCACTGCTGCACACACACACACACACACACACACAACACACACACAACACTCAAAAACAAACCTAGAGTCTAAAGCCCTCAAACCTCTGAAGATCATGATGCCAGATAGACAACTGATGTATAAAAATATGATCCAGAACTCTCTCTCTCTTACACACACGTACACAGTAGGAAATGAACATGTGGTCACATTCTTTCCAAAGGCCTAAACCACAAACACTGAGAACTGAAGAACATTCAGAACATCAACCGAGGCTATCTGCATCCTCAGCCTTCATGAAGCACAATCAACCAACAAATGTCAACAAACTAGAAACTGTGTAAATTGTTTTATTTCCAAACCCTACACAAAACTACAAGTACAAGCACATATTACTCTGAAATCATGTCTTCCATTATTACATTAAAATTGAATGAAACTAGCAGAGACAAAAACACAAGGACAACGTAGCCCAACAAAGGAATGACACATTATAAGAGGATCATTGACCTGAAAAACACACACCCCAGCTGTAGTTATTATCATAAACATTATTACATGACAAACTTAAAGAAGTTCAGGACCACAGAGGAATCGGAGCAGGATCCAGCAGTGACCACCACCAGCAACCAAAGAAAAAACAGGGTACCGCTATATTCTCCAAAGCAGCGGTGTGCAATCCTGCTCCTGGAGGGCCAGTGCCTGCAGAGTTTAGCTCTAACCCTAATCAAACACACCTGAACCAGCCAATCAAGGTCTTCAGCTTCCAGACAGGCGTGTTGAGGCAAGCTGGAGCTAAACTCTGCAGGACACTGGCCCTCCATGCGCAGAGTAGCTGTACACAGTGCGGTAAAATGTGTCCTGGACAAGACAACACAACACAACACACTCTCAAACTGTACATAATTAAATTACCTTAAATAGACTAAATGAACTGAACTGAAACTAAAACATTACACCCAGACTTCATAAAGTGCTTACATTATACAAAGACTACATTTAGTGTATAACGGAGTCCTATATAAATACGACTGTAGGTAAATACGGTAATCATTCAGTCATTAACATAACGCATATCACAACGTAGACAGCATGAAATGACTCGCGACAGTATTCATTGTAAGGGACTAAATACTTGTATACATGTGCACACACAATTATATATGTAAACGTAATGTAAAATATATACTGCCTAGACAGCATTTTATGCACATACGCGTGGTCTTAGTCACAGGTCGCTGGTGTCTAAGTAGGCAGTTATCTAGGGTTTAATAAATGCAGTCTTATTGTGACGAGACTATACAATGTAATAATCATACGGCAATCCACGTAGGCAGCACACATTGTGATGAGACACAGCCCGAGAAACACACTGATCTCAGCGGCTGATTCACACACAAAAATACAATTTGCTGAATAAACAGTCACACACTAGCACAAATTTAACCCATGAACACGAATAATGGAGAATATAAAGAGAGATCTCACAGCTGGAGTATTTGCTTTTGTCAGGAATCGTTCGGAACCCCTTTAATTCAAGATGTCCACGTCGATGTGGAGCTGCGCATGCGAACACGCGCAGTCGTCGGGAGAAGTGACGTCATCATGCTGGCTGAGGCTGTTCTTTCAAACGGGCGTGGCTATATTATTATTATTATTATTATTATTATTACGAGATTATCTGAACAACAGACTCGATATTTTGAATAAATTACTTATATAATTTAAAATGTAAAAATATATTTTTTTAAATGGCATCCAAAACATTAAACGCGAGCTACATTGTTATTTAGGCAGTATTCAACGTTTGGATAATGGAGGGACAGAAAGGTACAGTGAAGAAAGAGAAGAATATACTGAAGGAGGAAAGTGACAGAAGCAGAAACATCGACAGCATGTCCAGTAGAAGCACATGGTAAGCCCACTGCCCTGTTCCTCATTTAGAGGTTAGATCAGATAGTTAACCCAAACATAAAAATGCCGTCATCATTTACTGAGACACGTCATTCTAATGTAAGCAAATCTCACACCTGAAACTCTAATCCTTAAATTAATTCGTATAGGCTTAATGTATGCGTTGGGATGGTAAAGTCATAAACTATTGCTCATTTTTTGAATGCAGATGGCAGAGGGGAATGTGTATATCTGTACAAGTGAGTTGAGGAAGGAGGGTGAAGTTTTGGGAAAAGCCAAAGTCATAAAGGCATTACATGCACACAACCTCACAACAGAACAGCTTGCCTCTGTCCTGCTGTTAAATAGGTCAGAGGTCAGCTGTTACTTTAACTCAGTTCTTCTTTGATGTTTGGTGGGGAGTGAAATATGTTCACATGACAATAACATGAGCAGAGAGACCTAACAGACACACACACACACACACACACACACACTGTCGAGAAGAATGTGCATTAGCACTTAGTTACCCATAGGCCCACTAGCAGAGAACTGAATTCTCGTTCAATGAGAGTCATTTATTGAATGAGATAAATGACTCCCACCCCCCTCTTTTGCACTAATACATTTTTGCACTAC
>JAZGTI010010206.1:0-17934 GCA_036877585.1 Botia kubotai
TTTTGATGTATATGTGGGGGGAGGGTCCCCAGTTGTCATTTTTTCGGATCACAATCCCTTGACATTTCTTCACTCATTGCAGAGTCCGAGTCAACGATTAATGCGATGGATACTTTTCCTCCAGCCTTACAACTTGACGATTAAACACATTAAGGGAATTGAGGACGTTTTTGCGGACACCTTGTCACGTGCCCCTGTTGCGGAGTGATGAGATGGTGTTTTGTCTCCAATTGATGTGACTTGACCTACTTCTGTATGTATGTATTTTACAATTTATCTTTTTTTTTTGATGAGGGATTTTTTTAAGGGGGGTGTGTTAGGACTGCGTTGTTTTAGTTTGGGTGTTTTCGTTTCTTTTTAGGTTTGAGATTGGGGCGTGACTTCAGCGCACCTGATGGTCGTCATCGCTCCTATTTAAACACCATGCGAGAGTTCATAGGCGCCGCTGTTCCTCGGGCAGTTGGCCAAAGCTGCGCTCCAATTTGTGGCATTATGTTTTGGTTTGCATCCATTCACTACCACTGACAACACTTACTGCATCCATTCATTCGCTTTTCACACTGATTGAACCTACTGATACTGATGTTTTGATTGTTAATTTTAATTTTGTTAAAATAAATATTATGTTTGACTTTATTTCGCCGTGTTGTCTCCCTTAATGTTACATCATTGAGCCAGGTGTAACAAAGATCATATATTAAAGTTGTCTATGGAGCATTTCTGCGAACAAATTTGATAAGGAATGGCAAATTGTATATCCTTGATTCTCCACGCTAGAAAGGAATGGCAAATTGGATTTGCAATTGCGTTTTCTGTTTGTGGGTGTAAAAGTTGTGACACAATTAAAATAAAAATGCAAATTGTTTGCGTTTTCATTTACACAGACATACAATGTGTGCCAAATGTCAAATAAAAAAGTTCATTTGCAATTGCAATTTCCATTTCTTACTATTCCTTTTTATTCCTTTTTAAAATTTACCACAAAAATGCTCAGTAGTTGTCTGTTAGGGTTAGTCAATATAAATCACAGTTAATTATATATACTAGTTTGTGGTTTATGATTTTAAGTCCACATTCCGAGTTGACGTGTGCCTTTGTGTGTTGAAATTATTATTATGCATGAGGGCATGGACCATAGTGATTCAAAAGCAGAATATTTTTACCCACTGTTGACCATGTAACAGTAAAGTGGCAAGATTTGTTTTTCTTGTGAATGAACTGTGAAGGGAGATGAGCAAATGATGAAAAATAAGGGTTGACTGTCACAGTGGAGACAGCAAAAGAGAGCGAGAGAGAGCAAGAGAGAGATAGAGAGGCTAAGCTATTCCCAACTATCTTCGTCAGACAGGCGTGAAAACAGAAGACGAGTTTTATTCATACTCTGTTCTCTTCTCCAATTCGGTAAATGAATAAAATTTTATTTCCTCTTCTCTTCCAATCCCTTCTCATTTAGACTCATAACAGCGAGACCCGTTCTCTGCAGGCAAAAAACTTAAAGCCACAGTTTAATTGCCTTAAACCACAACAGCTAGTCTCGTCAACTGCTTTTTCTTGGCTTCACATACTCATGCTAATTTACATAGATATGCAAACACTGTTGTCCCCCAAGGCTTGTTAAAGTCTCCTGAAAGATAAATGATCACAGGCTTTCAAAGAGGGAACTCCTTTTTATTTTTACAAATAGTTTCTTGCCTGTAATGGTTTTTATTTCAAAAGAAGCAATCAGAATAGGGCTGACAAAACAAATGGTTTCTGAATATTTAACTAGGGGCTAAAGGTGGCACTAACTTTCCCATTTTCCTTTAATTGCTTGTCTTTCATTATTTCCCCCCGACACTCGCTTTGCATTCCATTAAAATATCTAATGAATATTTGACGCAGGGTGGGGTCAGGCTTTGTTTGGGTGATTGCCAGCGACAGGCAGAGCTCTGTTGGACTGTGATGATGAAAAAAACAGCACCTCAGCAAGTGTATCTCCCTCCCACAGCGGGCGGTTCTTAACTCAGAGACTCTAAAGTATGCTTTGATTGACAGCTGGCTGTGGATAAAACCCTAACGGTTTGTCCTGCACTCACACCTGCCTACAGATGGAGGTCTCAGATGCGAGCTGTAAGACTCCAGGGCTGAACAGATGTTACTTACTGCATCAATAACAATCACTAGAGCGGAATATTACAATCACTAGAGTTATTATAGGATGAACAAGTAATGTGATGTACTAATTGCCTGAATGAAATGAAATGAATTTTTCATTGGATGAATGAAAAAATTAATTAGAGAATGAAATTAATACGTGAATGAATGGATGAATAAGTCAGGATGGAGGAGTGAGAAAATGACTAGTGAATGATGGATGAATGACTGTGGAAATAATTAAGTGGTGTACTGAGTGAATGTCCTGACAATGTGACTAAATAACAGACAGAGCAAAAGAAAATTCTGCATGTGAATGCTGCATGTAGAATGTGATAAGCAAGAGCAATGAAAAGGACTGTTTCATAATGCTCCTATATTTAAGTGCCTCTTGCTGTTTCATGTTTCAATTTTCTCACTTTCTTTGCAATGGCAATGTATTCAAGGTGGTTGCCTGGATAGTTTTCATAGAAAGTCTGCTATACTTAAGTGAACTGCTATTGACTGATCTTTAAATTATGTAAGAATCTGTAAAA
Source organism: Botia kubotai (assembly GCA_036877585.1). Classification (NCBI taxonomy): domain Eukaryota; kingdom Metazoa; phylum Chordata; class Actinopteri; order Cypriniformes; family Botiidae; genus Botia; species Botia kubotai. The sequence continues at coordinate 2,670 of JAZGTI010010206.1, forward strand.
TATATCCAAATTTAAATATATATAAAACAGCTGTTTTATTAGAAAACAGTAAAAAGTTTTTACATTTTTACATAGGCATCTGTTGACCAGTGAGAATTTCACAGAGGCAGGTTAATTAATTTCAAAATGACTTAGCTCTTCTGTAATGAGAAAAAAAATGAATGTCAAACAAAGTAAAACAAAAATGTATGGTGTTGCATGGTAAAAAAAACAGCTCTGTGTGATTAATATTACATTACTGTATATGCTAATAGTTTCATATCTAGAGACAGTAACAGTATTATTGGGGCCAATAACATCCATCCATATATATATTACATTACATGGATTTTTTATTTGATTTAGGTGTTTGTGAATTTAGCATTTAGTTTATCTTATTATTGGCATCTTTTTCTTCTACATTAATTATTGGATATATGTACAGAAAACAGCAGATGATAATACAACTCAGGTTGGATGCAGCAGAATCCCAAAGCAACCAATAAGAGATGAAGCCCTGCGGACGGTTTAAAGAAGTGAACACCATGACAGAATGACACAGACCTGTAAACTGTCTCTGGGACCCTGTGAGGACACACCATAATGTGCACTTGGCACTAATGTGTACTACTTTGTTTGGGGGCAATGAGACAGTTGAAAGAAAAGAAAGAAGACCCCCAACCCCTTCCTACTATTTAATTTTCATATGTGTCAAATCACACACAATCCCTTGACACGTGGGTAGACAGTGGGTCTGCGTAACTAAGAGTAGAATTAGGACTTAATCTTATCTGTGTTTATTTATTTGTGAGTGTGTGTATGAGAGAAACACCACAATTTTGGGATTGTTTTTAATTTCATATTTGACATAAGAATTAGAAACTTCATTTTAGTTAAAGGAGCCAGATGAAGGTGCAAGCATGCAGAAGCTCTTTAGAGCTAAATGGTCAGTGTTGAGTTAAAAGCAGAAAAAATGGGCCCAGAATCAGCCTTGGCTATGTGGTAGATAGAAGCAAAACTGTCAAAGCCTTCAAGATGATAAATTATTGTATGTCCTTTCGAGTGGCTAGTTTAGTGAAAGAATTCAGAGTAATGTTTTTTCTTTTTTTGATGCAAGACTTTCGGCACTAAAGCAGGCCACTTTTAGTGCTATTTCTTATCCATTTATTTGTTTGCTTCTTTGTTTATTTATTTATTTACAGGGTCTGTGTGTGGGCAATGAATGCTGTTGGATTTGTGTCAGCAAGTAAAGTTTTTGAACAAACAAACAAATTCTAATTACCATAGTCTATCACAACATTTCCCAGCAAACACACACACTCTCACACACGCCACATAATTATGTTCTTAGGGGTCACCAGGATTCGATGATTCATGAAGGTTGTGATGGGATGGTAATCAGAACAGACTGTTCACGTCCTCCAAAACTCTATTCCTCATTTTAAAGATGGAGATGTTGCCTTTAAAAATAAATGGCTGTGACCACACATACTGTATGGCTTGGGCGTGTACAAGTGTGTGCACGTTTGTTAGATAAGAGTCTTTCATTTTCACACAAAGGCTCAAGCCATTATCACAACAATTAACAACCACCATAAATCAGAGAAAACTAGAGAAAAAGACAGAGAGACAAAGACAGAGATCTGTTTCAGGCTGATCGATGGATTGCACTCTAGACATTCTTTTTCCCCCACATTAATCACCTCATTCAGATGATAGTCACCATTGAACTGCCAACCACCATTTATAATAGAATCTCACTTAGCTATCAGTTAGTACATCCCGATAAGAATTTATAGACCTCTCACTAAAGTGTTTCTGTGTTTTTCAACAAGTGGCTTTTAATTTATTTTGCATTTGGTCCACTAAGATTAATCTTATCTTTTCATTTATAACTATAATTAAAAGTATGTTTTTTAAAAGTACCATTGTACTACAATGTTTGGTACCATGGTAATGGCATGGTTTTCATTGGATAAGTACACCATGGTAGAACCATGATATTCAAATGTAAATACCATGGTACATGAATGTAATAATTATTTAATACCATGGTACATTTCAACGTGATACCACCACTGTACGATGGTACTACTACAGTACATAGTATGTAAGGGGAACAAAGTGTAAATTTTCAACCCATGGTACACTGTAAAATCAATCATATTTTAATTTCTCCCTTTGTCACTTTAAGTATATTGATGTCTATTGATGGCAAGCAATACCATTTAAAATTAAATTAAATTCACATTTAGCAGAATAATCTCTCAAGCATCTGTGGGCTTCTCTGTGTTCCGCTTTGAGTTACAGGTTGTGCCTTTAATCAAATGCAAGGTGTCCTTGTCCTGTTGCTGCTTTGTCATGCCAAGGGAGTATGCAGGGCTCATTGGATGCCCCTCAATGAGGGCTTTTTACTAATGAGGACTTCTTGTACTCTCTGTTCCATTGCTGAATGTATTAGAGGCTGTTGAAAGTCATGTTATTGTATGATTATATTATTATTGAATGATTCAAAGTGAGACGATTCATTTTACTACATGCTAAGGGCTAAAAGATGCAGTCTGATTGTGCTTAGGCATTTAAACAATTGTTTGCCTCCTTTGTCACACTAAAAGTTGCATTGTTCTTTGGCAAATTGTGTGTGTGTGTGCTAACATCTTTTATTTATACAGGCTGGTCCATTAAAAGAGTTACATGATGGAAAACGGAAATCAATTAAAAAAAAGCAATACAAGGTATTGGTAATACACCCGCTTCCGGGTAGGCGTGGCCCGGCCCGCAACTCTCTTGCCCAAATGCTCATTGGCTCTTTCCTCTCGGGCCAATGTTCATTGGCACGTTTTTTTCTACTCAAAGGTGATAGGGCTCTCAAGCAAGACCCCATACGTCAGTCCATTGGTTACATATGTAACCAAGACGTTTTTTATGCTTCTAAATAGTTTAGTTGCACGTGCATCTGTGTCTACCATAAATGAGGTTTATGTTTGCATTCACCCCAATTATTATGTCTTTTTGAAACAGTATTGTTTGCATATTGATTTCTGCCTGTTAAATTTACATTAGCAGTCAGGTTAGCTTGTGACTAGTCTATGATTTAAACAAAAACAGCTGGATAATTAAAAGGGGTATTACTACAATAAATATGTTAAATGTCCATGTAAGAAGGATACTACAAACCCTGTCACAAAAACAACCTTCATCTGCCATAGGTTTTAAAATAAATATTAGCATTTTTCCATTAGCATTTATACATTAACTAAAGATGATCACTAGAATGTACAATTTAATTGGATTTTTTCTTTTTTAATCAAAATAATGACATTACATTATTAATCAATATCTCAACAACCACCTGTGTTTATACCACAAATTCATATTTCATATAGATTAAATTATATGTTAAACTTAAGAAAACCACAAAGGTAATTATTTTAAAGAGAAATTACTGTTATGTCCTGACAAAAAGAAATATAAAAGACAAACAATAATATACCTCTTTTAGAAGGCTTCACAGCTGTGTCCCTAGTTTTTGTTAAAACCATAAGACATTTGTGAAAGCATCTTCAAAAGAACGCAAAATTAAAGTCATGCCTCATTCTGAACATCCTCTTGCCATATTTTACCTGCTATGAGTTCAGCCAGGTCACAAGCGCCAGTGGATTTTATAGTAGATGTGGTTGTGGTGTAACTTTAAACTAGTATTTCTTAAGTATTACTAAGTATACTTATATTTTCATTGTTGTGCATGATATACCAACCCTTTTATTTTAATTTAATTATTTTAACATTTTTAAAATTTGTCTGTGTGAAATTCATTCTGAAACATCCATTCAATGATTGCTAGATCCATCCATTTTTGTATTAAATATTTGACACATCTGAATGTTTAATCTGATTCTTATCTTATCAGTTTTGTGGTCTGTTTTGTCCTAGTACTCATGAATCTGTGACTATTCACACATCTGAGGTGCGAGAAAAAAAGGGTGCCATCTACCAGAATACCAAAATACAATTATATGACAGAAAACAAAGGCTATTTCAATTTCCATTATAATTGCAGGAATATTGCGGGAGCAGGGTTTTGACTATGTCTTTGGTGACTCCTGTAATAGTCCTCCCACACGAGCTAATTTATCAGATGATTGACCTTCTCCTGCATGAGAAGAACCGAGACAAACAGACATGAATGGTTTACAGATCAGAAGTATGAGTTATCTAGAAGGAGCATATTGTAGAAACAGAGTTGTAGGTTATAATGGTAATGTACTGCAAGCTGCTTATCCGCAAGGCAGATTAAGTACAGTATCATTATAATAAGACTTAAAGTGCTGCATTCAATGGCAGTGAGTGTAACAGGTTCAAAAAGGTGTTTCCACTTGCTTTGGTTATTATATGTGTATGCCCCTTTAATTATAATAGAACCACTCCCTGTTCATTGGTTGGCGGCATGTTGGAAACAGTTCCGGTTAAATCCGTAATATTCTCGCCAGCAAATAGAGTGGTTGTGGTGGGTGAGTGCTCTCGAACAATGTATTTATTTTGTTGATCTTTCTATATTTTGAAGATGTATTTTTCTTCTTTCATGTTACCAAATAATACCAAATATAAGTGTTAATGTGCACTCGTCATTGCAAGACATCGTGTAAGAAAGCTGTGAAACTGATCACTTCATTTGAATGTGTTTTAACAGGTACATGTTCTATTATATATTACTGTATTTTGCAAACTGTTATCTGTTATGAACTATATCTACTTTTGAAAATGTTATGGTAATATTCGCGCCAGCAAATAGAGTGGTTGTGGTGGGACGTCGTGTAAGAACGCTGTGAAACTGATCACTTCATTTGAATGTGTGCCACCCGAGGCGCAAAATGGTGTTGGTTGTCTCAGTTATTACACACAACGCAGATATGAGCCGTTACAATGGCGCCGTGACCGTGACTCTGGAAGCAGCGTGCTGGAACAACTAATCAGAGGTTTCCGGAGGTGTTCGTACCGTGGGTGACGAGAGCTTTCCGTGTGAGGAATTGTTTGGTGCAGTATCGCTTTTGTCCACAAGCAGTTAAGGACCGTGTTTCACCACTGAGAGAAGCAAAGTTCGGGTATTGTGGCATTAAATTGAATGTGACATTGACAACAATAGCAGCTGAAGATTTAATTTTGAAGTGATTTTTTTGAAGACTTTTATTGTACTTTTATTGAAGTTTTATTGTAGAGACTGAAATTGCACAGACATTTTACTTGAACTTTGAGCTCTGAAGCTAGGATATATTTTCAGAACCTACACATTTTTCTTTCTTCTCGTTCACTCTGAAAGTGTCATTCTGATATTTTGGGACAATACATTTAAATCTTTTTCGTTAGCTATTGCTATTGTCAGTGTTAATCATGGAATCAGAGAACAGTTTTGGTAGGGGTAGAGGGCTTTACACGTTTTCACCTACGCCTTCAGTGGGGAGATGTAGATTAGATTATACTTCTGTCACATCTACTCCCATGTTTGATTTAGAGACTGTACATAATGTAAATTATCATTTAAGTCCTCCACCACCTCAGTTACGTGAAGGTGAATTGAAACAACCAAGTTTGAAGGAAACCAATGAGTCAGTGGAATTACTAGTAGGGATGGTAGAACGAATGGGACGCTCTATTGGGGAAAGCATTGCTTCCAGTTTAGAGTCTTAAGTGTGTGGGTCTAGTAATACTGACTCATCTAAAGCTAAAGCTTGCACTACCAGTATGGTGCCTGAGTTGGATGCTGTTCCACGTACGGAAAATGAATAGGCCTGCATGTGGAGGAGGTGAGTGTAAGGCCAAATGATAATCCCCCAATGATAATCATTGTTGGAATATGATCTGGAGTCTGTATATAAAAGTGTATGTGAAGGGTATAGTTCTGAATGTACAGTTGTCCTGCAAAATACACAAAAACTTGAGCCATATGATGATCTGTTCTACACTACAGTGATTATTGTTGGACAAGTTGAGGCAAAAGCAATGCTTGACACTGGGTCAATGGCTTGTACCACGAGCTCCGAGATCTTACCGCAATTGCTGAGTACTGGTGTGTTGTTTTAGTCGGATGTGGAGGCACCAGAACAAAACCCTTAGGACTGATTGAGCTTGACATGGATGTGTACGGCTGTCATGTCGCTGTTCTGACTTCAGTAGTCGAGGGCCAGGGTGATGATCTAATTCTTGACAGTAATCTCTTGAAACATTTGATCCATCAGCTGAGAAGTTCTTCAGAGTTACTAATAAGTGTGTCTGAACGTGAGTGTGACAACACTGAACAAAACAAGCTGCTTGATCTAATATCCAATGTGGAGAAATAGAGAAATGGTACTGTCCCTGATTTACTAGGAATGGTAAAGATCAAAACGGCAGTGTCACTCGAACCTAACTTAGTTTGGGGCAAACTGCAAAGTACTCATGACATCTCAGCTGGCAGTGCTGTCATTTTGGAGCCCAGCAGAGTAAAATCAAGGCCAAGGTCAGTGCTGGTTGGAAAAACAGTAGCTTTGATACATAAAGATGGGTGGGTTCCCCTCAAAGTGATAAATCCTTCTGAGAAAGCAGTTACTTTAAAAAGAAATTTAACGCTTTCAGATGCTTTCCCTTGCATTGCGTTGCAGGATTTTGACTGCTCTGAATTTCCTGGTGCTTGCTCATTTGCTCTTGAACAAAAAGTTCTGTAAACAGCCAATGTGTTAACTGACAAACAGGATGAGATGAGTGTAACAGATGCTCTAAACTTAACAAAGTCTGGATCAAACGTCTCCTGTGCTGCTGATGACTCGACAGTCTTACGTGACTTGGGCTTAGCTGACTTGGATGTGGAGTCTTGCAATGTGTCTGCTGACTGCAAGGCAAAACTTGTTCAACTTATCTCTCAGTACCATTCTATCTTTTCCAGACACAAGTTGGACTGTGGAAAGGCTACTGGTTTTTTTTCATTGCATTTGCCTGAGTGATGACAAGCCCTTTCGGTTGCCGTATCATCGTCTTGCTCCCACTCAGTATGAAAGGCTTCGTCAAGCTTTGGATGAGATGGAAGAACGTGAAATCATACGTAAGTCTAGTAGCGAGTTTGCGTCACCGCTTGTCCTATTCTGGAAGAAGTCAGGAGACTTGAGAATATGTACAGACTTCCGTTGGATCAATGCTCGCACAATCAAGCATGCACATCCGCTTCCACACCAAGCAGATGCTCTTGCTGCGTTGGGTGAAAATGCCTATTTTTCTACTACGGACCTCACATCTGGCTACTATAATGTAAAAGTTCATGAAGATGACCGGAAATACACAGCGTTTACATCACAAATCGATAGTTTTGGCATTCATGTTTTGTGTGAGAGCAAGTGGAATTCAGTAGGGGGGAGTGTAACAGGTTCAAAAAGGTGTTTCCACTTGCTTTGGTTATTATATGTGTATGCCCCTTTAATTATAATAGAACCACTCCCTGTTCATTGGTTGGCAGCATGTTGGAAACTGTTCCGGTTAAATCGGTAATATTCGCGCCAGCAAATAGAGTGGTTGTGGTGGGTGAGTGCTCTCGAACAATGTATTTATTTTGTTGATCTTTCTATATTTTGACGATGTATTTTTCTTCTTTCATGTTACCAAATAATATCATAAGTGTTAATGTGCACTCGTCATTGCAGGACGTCGTGTAAGAACGCTGTGAAACTGATCACTTCATTTGAATGTGTTTTAACAGGTACATGTTCTATTATATATTACTGTATTTTACAAACTGTTATCTGTTATAAACTATATCTACTTTTGAAAATGTTACGGTAATAATGCGCCAGCAAATAGAGTGGTTGTGGGTGGGACGTCGTGTAAGAACGCTGTGAAACTAATCACTTCATTTGAATGTGTTTTAACAGAATTAAATAATCCACCCGAGGCGCGAAATGGTGTTGATTGTCTCAGTTATTACACATAACGCAGATACGAGCGTTACATGAGCAAATGGTTTTTTAGGCCTGCTGGTTATTGTCTGAATCTATGTCACAATTTAAACCTGTGGTCAATAATGATAGCCTCAGCTATGGAATGCAGCACTTAAACAGAATAACAAATTAAGAAATGTGAAAAAGTCTTGGGCTGTGTGGCTGGGGTCCATTACCCAAACATATACAAAGAGAAATCTGGATATTTGTGTTTAGTTCCTTGTGTTGTGGGGGCCTTTGGGGATCCATGTAAGTCTGTTTATCTTATTTGTGCCAAACTACATGCAAATGACTGTTCTAGCTCGTATTCTTTCACATTTATTTCATATTACAATTTAAAGCATGTAGGACGTGATAGGCATGCATGGATGATTTGAGCGCATAAAGCAGGATCCACACGTGCAAAATGAAGTCACCCGAAGACAAGGCTGTGGTGAGCAGCCGCTTGGCTCTCTCTGTGCTTACTCGTCTCTCTCTCTACACACTCGCTCAACTCTTTCTGCGTACTGTGGCCAACTGGTTAGATAGTCTGACTTATTACCAGAAGGTCACCGGTTCGTATTTTAGTGCCAGGAGGTAACAACTGAGGTTCCCTTGAGCAAGGAGCAATGTGAAACATTTTTTCCCGGGCATCACAGTGCTGTCGGTGTGTGTTCACTACTCACTACTCCAATGTGTGTATGCTAACTGGATGGGTTAAACGCAAAGGACAAATCTTTGCAGGTTTGGATGAAATGTTTTATTTAGGTTTATCAAAGTAACATTAGTAAGGTAGCCCGAATGTGCAGTTTGATATTACATTTTGTAGTCCCTGGTTGTAGGTTGGGAATTATCACATCTGTATTGCATGAACAACCAATCACAACCAACACCAGCCATGCAATAAATGTGAATGGCTTATAAATGGATGTCCATATAAATGGATGTTTTAAAAAAGGCAGATTTAATCCTTATTTCCCTGTGATTTCCCCACTATAACAGCCTTTCCATATTAAACCTACAGCCTAACTCTAACCTAAATTCTAACTCTACCTCCGGTCTTAACCCACCACTGATCATTACAGGATTAAGTTCTAGAACTGGAAAGGTGTTTGTGCATTGTCCCTGATTCTTACAGCTTTTCTATTTCATGCTAATTTAACCCAATTCACAGTTGCTTAATTGGTTTCTGCTGAGGAGACTATTTACTTATTGTTGGAATGCAGAATTGCAGTTTGTGAGTGCACTCTCATCCAATTCATTAATGGAAAATTAAGAATTACCTGAAGGAGGAAGAAAGAGAGAAATTGAGAGAGAACAAGAGTGGGGCAGATCAAGAGTGTAGAGCCTCTATCAATTTTGTTAACCTGGATTTTATCTTTCAGTGTTCTCTTTAGTAAACTTTTTGCTTTTTGCTTGTATTGCACAGCACCTCTAATTTGGATCAGAACCATGGATGCACTGTATATAGTGAGCCACGGACCATTTTAAAGCCCTTGATACTGACACTTTCTTCTTTGCCTGCCATAATGCCGCCCATAGTGTTCCCCTCCACCCGCTAGCATTTCCAAAGGACATCTTCTGTTCTTTTATAATGAGATCCGAATTTGTGCACTTTTCTTAAACCTGTATATTTTTTCTATTTAAGACAAGTGTGCTTGGTGTACGCACAGGAAGTGATTATCGAGTGATTCATTTTAATTTTTGCTGTTGTTTGCTTTATCTCTAGTCTCCTGAGATAAGGTGAACTACACAGAACTCTACTGTGTTTGAGAAATATTGCAATTTCACTCTCTCTCTCTCTCTCTCTTTAGAGGTAAACATGGTCTGTTTATCACATAAAACTGCCGTCCACTACAGTGAATAAACCTATTTCATTTGCTTTGTAGAAGGAAACCAGGACAGGTTGTGTCATACTTTTTGTGTTACTTTCATTTTCAGTAAATTGAGAAATGCTTGGTTTCGCTTTTAACTTACTTAAATTCGTTCTTTTCTCTGTACTTTTAACAGGAAGCATAAAGATAGATAATTCCACCTCTGCATGAGTGCTCAATGCTTACAAAATAATTTTGTGGTGATTATTATTTCAGTCAGGAGAGTGGAGCAAGATCAGGAAATGACCTTGAGCCAAACATACTGTAGGTTGCCTGAAGCGCTATCCACTTGATATCCACAGCCAGAGTGCTGCCCACAAGGCTATTGCAATGATATTACTTTTTTTTCATTTTGGGATGATAGGTGTTGGATCCTGTGATGTTTGTGGCCAGGGGGCCCTGTGGTCTTTAAACCTGGCCCTGTAACCAACAAACCAATATTTTTATTTTATGAAATAAAACTGATCGCCTTAACTGTTTAAGGACTTAAGTAATCACCCTATTGATCCATCATTCATGATGAACACAACCTTTGGAGGAGGGGATAGAGTTTTTAAATCTAATGCAACATGCTCAGCATGTCAACATGTTAGGGTGTGAGTCATCTGGTAGCCCATTTCTAGCCCCTGTATGGTTAATAAAAGCATGTATGATTTGATGTGGGCCACAGCACTGTGGGTGCTTGTTATTCCCACACACGCAACTTGCCATCAGTCTAAACTTACTATAATGCACAGGCTCACCGATGGGGTGAGGACTGCAATTACCGAAGCTGATTAGACATGGCGTTCAGTTCAAGCGCAAAGTGACTGGATGCATGAGAAGACAATTACCCACTTGTCCATCACAATAATAATGACATTACATCACATTACCTTTGACAGGTGTCTTGAGTTATTAATACCTGTTAATTTAATAAGGGCTAACCTCAGATTTGCTGAATTATGGACCTCGGTAGCTCGGTACAGTGGAAACACAGATTGTAGCATATCATTTTAACTTAGTGAACTCAATTACCCCCCTGAAGACAAGCTGACACTGGTTTTTAAAATGGGTGGACCTTTCCGTGAATGATCATTTGTGCCTGCAATATTGTGCTGGAGATATCCAAACTGTGAGAACTAATAATGAAATTAGCAGTCAAAAGTTTTCATCAGTCACCCATGGACATAACCTAATGTGAAAATACTATTCATCAAAACCTCAATTTTGTGGCGCTCTGATTTCTAAGCTACTGTCTCAAAAGTCGTTTTTTTAATGAATTATTCTGTATGTCGTTTTGTTTTTACAGATATGCTCCTCATGATCAAGATCCTGCACCTTAAACTAGCAAAAGGAAATGCTATGGATATACTTAATGCAGTAGATTTCTCCTTAACATAGCATTTTGAGTGAATCGCTTTTCATTTAACACAAACGATCCAAACTTCTTTCCACTAGTGGCCATCAGTGGCCATTATTGAGAAGATCTACGACTGAAACACTGTTCTGGGGAGAGAGGAGAAAGAAGTCATTAAGATGATGGGGGCACCTGGCGGGCCAGTTCTGGCCAGCTGTGGCTCTACAACATCCTCCCTAGACCTAGTTGGCTGGGTGGTTTGGCCTGGTAATGCCACCGTAAGCCTGAACCAGAGCTTCTTCGGGACTGACTACGGCTTCAATCTCTCCACATCCTCCTCCTCTTCATCTTCCCCTCATGGGGTAGAAAGAGAGATGATGAAAGAAAAGAACTGGCCAGCCCTTCTGATACTGGTGATTATCTTTTTGACAATAGGAGGAAATATTTTGGTTATTTTGGCCGTGTCGCTGGAAAAGAAGCTGCAGAATGCAACAAACTTCTTCCTGCGCTCCCTTGCAGTGGCGGACATGCTGGTGGGCATCTTGGTAATGCCCATCTCTCTTATTAACATCCTGTATGGTGAGTAAGCACAAAAGAGTTCACATTTACTATGCTTAACATCGTAACTGCTAGCTGTTGGACTGCACTGTTGGATTTGGCTGGCGTTGTGCATTGTGGGTAGAGATCCTTTCAGGTCAGTCGTTAGCTTTAGTATTTGTGACACCAGCTCTTATAAGTATGAATAAGTTTATAAAAAGTATAAAATTTAAGTATTTTTATAAGTTTAAAAATGCAAACTTTAAAATAATGCATACTATTATAAGTTTCTATTGGTTACAGAATGTAGTCAGTGAGAAGCCACTTTTCCCATGGTATAACTCTATTCTCTTTAAGACCCAGGGCCTTTTTCACTGGTGCGAGGAAGTCCTTCTCCTCCAAATAATATGGCTCATTATACAAATGACACAACAGAACCTACCCTGGTTAAATAACACATTTAATTGGTCTCTTTCCACAGAAACACAGGAGATCATAATGTCCTTAACTTCTCTGTTTTGAAAAAAAGGGTTACCTTAATTTGGAAATTTTCTATGAACTTAATTACATATGATGCAGAGCACAGACAAAGTTAGAAAACCAAAGAGCCAGAGGTGGCAAGACTTAAGAGCTTTAGGGCACTGTATAGTATAAAATCTCCCTTCACAGAGAAAATGAGAGAAAAGCAGATATAGAGAGGACGATATAGAGAAAGTCAGGAGACAGAAGCTTGCTTGGCATTGCTTTGCTCAAGAAGGCCACAGAAATATTGCCTATGGCAAAATTCAAATCATTTTCCAGTCCAGCCACCTCAGAGTTGCTGTCTGCTTTAGAGTATTTCTGGCTCTCGCTATCCATAGAGAGGCCATACTGTCCATTTTTTCCCCAGACATAGGGGAGTTCCTTTCAGAATGCATTGTTCGGGGCTCTCTCCAAGCTATGCACTGAGTGGGTTAGCCGAACTCTCTCAGAATCTCATATTGATTGTAGATGTCGTCCTACCTTTAAATGATCTTAGCTGGATGTCAGTCGTAGATAGTGCACATGATGAGCTAGCATTTGTCAGTTTAAGAGAGGACGTTATTGATCAGTAGAAAGAGATATTGATCACTACAGCAGCCCACAGACCCTCAGAGCAAGCAGAGCATCGGAAAGGAGGTGATTTAGAACCTGGAGAAAGCCGGATGTTACACATGCATGCACATAGACACACACTGGATAACATACAAACGCATGTACACATGCACACACATGGACCTTTAAAGCTATATTAGTAAAGAACTTTTTTAGAATGGATTTTATACTAAGATAATGATATTTACTATACCCAAACTCTAAACCCCTAACCTTACAGAAACCTGCTGACATGCTGTAATTAGATCTGAAGCAAAACAAGATTTGGCTGATCGTAACAAATGAACGTAACAAATAGTGGGGGCCACTTTAAATGTCCGAACAAGTCAGTTTTCAACATGTTGCATGTTTCTGTAGCTCAATTGGTAGAGCATTGGGTTAGCAGTGAAAAGTCGCTTTGGATAAAAGCATCAGCAAACAAAATAAATATAAACTAAACTATAAAACAGTAACCCCTAAAACTTCAATGTCAAACTTAAATGTCAAACTTACATACGTCCACACATGTAAACTTTATATTTAAACAGAAACATGTGACATAAATGAGATCTTTCATATGCAGTACATACTGTATGCAAAATAACAGTAAACTTTTTGTGCCAGACCCATAGGCTTCCTGGGTTTTGGCATTTTACAACCTGAGGAGAAAGATACACCCACCCCCACACACAAACACACGAGAACACAGATTGAAAAGATAAAGCCAGAGTGGAGGGACTGTGTCTGCTTTTGTTGTCATAAACAGTGAGTCTGTGATGGCCATTACCAGCAAGCTGACAGAGCAAAATATCATCAGCTGCTGAAATGTGTGAATGTGTACACTCAGACACCCATACACAAATCCACACAAACTTACATCAACGAATGCTTTAACACGTATATATATACACTCAGGCATGTCTATCCTTACACACACACTGACAGAGATTGTTTTCCACTGCAGTGGGTGTGACAATGATGGATTTTACACTCCTCATTTCATTTACAGCATCTAATCATGTTTTTTGCGCGTGCAGTTGTGGGGGTTGTATGTGATGAAAATAAAAATTTCTGCGAGCAACGCAGTCACATGTTTGAAAGCATGAGTGTGTATGTGTGCGTATGGGAGACAATCATCATGATTGAGCTGGTATGTGACAGAAGATACAGCTGACTGACCTTGAGGTTGATTCAGTGTGTTAAATCTGTGTGAGAGTTGGGTTTAGAGTTCTACTGCATCATTTCCAAAACTGATAAAAAAGAGAAAGTAAGATATGGGGTTTATGATGAAGCATATGGCCTGCCACACGTATTACTGTTTGTATCAAGCATAGAAACCTTAGCGCTGATTTTTAGGGAGAGAGAGGGAGAGCGAGACAGGATGGTAGGAATAAAATCAGAGCAATACATGAGAGTGATTACCTGTGGAAACGTAAAATGTCAGGATATGTTGAAGAAGCTATATACTCATACCGAGCAGCTCAAAGAGAAATCTAACAAGCTCCAACAAATTTTCTAACAAATCTATCTAACAATCTAACAAATTTTCTCCAACCCTATTTCCAGACACAGTGCTGGAGCTTGGGCTTAATCTGGCCCTGCTTTATTTTTTTTCATAATGTTAATATAAACATGTAAAGCTTAACAATAACTTTGTAGACCGATTGCTCCCATTATAATCAACTAAGTAGTTTTCTATTTTTACTGTGCTATACACTGCAACTCCAGCAAGTTCATTTCCCCTATCAATTAAAAAAAATTATTTACAAATGTATATGTGAATATATAATAATACCATTTAAATTACATCTTAGTTATGATGAATACATACAACAGCGTTCCTGTAGCTCAGTGGTTCGAGCATGGTGTTAACAACGCCAAGGTCAACGGGTTCGATCCCAGGGATTGCACATACTCAGAAACAATGTATGGTATAACGCAATGTAAGTCGCTTTGGATAAAAAAGTCTGCCAAATGCATACATGTAAATAAATAAAAAATCATAAGGTCTTCGGTGTGTTGTGTTTTCAAAACTGTTGGTAGGACTCATAAACAAAGGTTGTTGTGTGGCGTTTGTTTGTCAGCAGTAGGGCTGCAACAACGAATCGATTACTAAACGAGTTGGCGACGAATTTCATAATCGATTCGTCGTGTCGCTCGACGCGGAGACATTTGATTATCAAAAAACCTTTAGTTGAGGCGGAGCGGAGTGAACACACTCGGTCTCTCTCGCGCACTGATGCTAGCAGAGTTCGGCGCCTCATAGACAGGGCGGAGCANNNNTAATAAAACAAACGAGCGGAGGTAGAGGAAAGATACATGGCGGAGGCAGAGAAATCCGTGCGACCCAAGTCACCCAAGGTGTGGGAGCATTTCACACTAAATAAACAGAAAAAGTGTGCTAACCCTCTGGGGTCGACAAACGCGCCGGCGCGTTTTGAGGCATGTCTTCATGATAACGCGGAAAAGAACGTAAAATGCTCCGT
>JAZGTI010010207.1:0-17934 GCA_036877585.1 Botia kubotai
GTTACGAAAACTTTACCTCAACTCTTCATAGACGGGCAAGTTCAGGGCACGACCTGTCAGGTGAGGTACGTCGCCATCTTGAGGGACTCGTTCAGTAGACCCATATAAATCAACTCTTGATGACGACAGTTTGAGCTTTTTGTTTTAGGAAAAATGCTTCCATTTCATGTCAGTCTGTGACTGCGAGATGAATTTCGAACGTTTCAAAAGTTTAAATATATCGCATTTAATGATTTGACAACGTACTTCAGCGCTGCGGCGGCAAATAACACGAACAAACAACTTGTTTCCCACTTTGAAAGTGGGTCGTTTGTGGTTTTACTTTTGAATTGTCAGACAAAAGCAACTTAACCAGGAGCATCTTCCTGCTCTGATTCCCTGAACAAAAGACTTGGGGAGAAAATGTGTCAATTTAGGATATTGTAGCGTTATACTATTACACACAATAGCTTGATTTATTCTGAATTATTTGACACTATTACATGGCTCTATGGAATACTTGATTCTGATTGGTCAATCATGGCGCTCTGTAATCATTCGTTTTTCATCTTGTATCGCTCTGCTGTCAGATCAATTCTGTGTTATGTGATATGTGGGTTAAAGTAATTTCAGACAGTTATTTTTGCAAAGCAAAGTTCTTAAAAGGCTTTAAAATACAAAAGATGTCTGCTTGTAAAGCTGTGCCCAGTCTGAACATGTTTGAACAAGTGTGTGGTAGTCACTTTCAGAATCGAATTTATAAAAACATATATGAAAAATACTGAATATTGAAATGGGAAAATATATTCTGTCTTACATTGAGCTTCAAGAACCCACACAATATTAGCATAACATGAATATGCCTAATATGCCGGTGGGTGAATAACATGACTGAAATTAAAGGTAGTTTTCTAAACATAGTGCTTTATTGAAAGTAAAATTATTAGTATTTTTATAAGTCAAGAAATGTTCCTAACATGAACTGCGTCAGATCCGCTTTAAAAGTCTAACAGAAGATGGAAACAGGAACATTTTTTCTTCAAATTGTCTGTGCAAAGCTAAATTGAAATTGAAGACCCAATATGGCCCGGAATGTTGTGCCACTGTGAACATGGCATGATGAAATACTGGGAAATAATTGTGTCGTTCCCTCAACGCTGTGAAAAATGAATGATAAGCTTTTGCTTTGGTGAGCTGAGTACTGGCTCTCTATCCAGTTTACATTACTGTGAAATTTGATCTGTCTACAGTGTTATCAGACGGGCTATAAGATGAAGGCAGCAGATTTTAAATCAGTTTGTTCTGTTTCTGTACTGCTTTGATAATACAAGGAAGTTTGCGGGTACCGTACAGTATGTACAGTGGCCCCAAAAAAGGCTTGGACACTCTCAGACACTTTCTGAGCACAAACCTCATTAAGTTTTGTTTAATTTATGCTTGAAACAAGAGCAAACTATTTCATAATGAAATAAAACAAACATTTTATGTGATGTCTGAATACAGGCCTTAAAACCTTATGTAAAATCTATCACCTTGTTTTAAGGGTGTATCTATCTTGTACTGAAAAAGCAAAACAACAATATTGATTAAGAATTGATTTTTGCAGTGTAACAAGCTTACATAAATACTGACAAATAATGATTAAAAAAACATACTCATTAGTAGTTGTTTTGGAATAGCCCTTCATGGTTATTTTGTGTGTGTGTGTGTGTGTGTGATGGTTTAAAATCTTTGACTGATTTTGCTGTACAGTGTCTTGACTAAGTGCAAATCTAAAAGTGTGACTCAGACCTGCTGATGCATAGCTAACCATCCCAGCCTCTGTCAAATGCTCATAGGGCACATCACCTTTTCTACTGTGGCCAGAAAGATACAGTTCCTGTTACTGCATAATCGATAGATGATGAATGTCACAGTCTGTCATGTGACCACTGGCTTTGCATGCATAGTTCTGCCTATTACTTGACCATAATGCACACGTCAAGGTTTGATCACACAGACCACAGTTCTCCTGGGTAATGGAACATCATAAATCGTTTGTGGTGACATTTCGTACACAAGCTCTCATTGTGCAATTCTGATAGGACTGGAGTTACCAGCGAATGTTCAAAGGAAGTGAGCGTCCGTGATTATCACAGCCAATAACATGAGTAGTAATATTAAATGCAATTACAGCAGATGAAGTAAATTGTGAGATACAGTGATCATTTCGCTCCTCTTTAAATGGAGATAAATTAAATGACAAGTAAATTGCATAGGTAATGAATTTTTATTTCATTTTAATTTGCATATTAAATCATTCAATGAAATGATCAACATAACTAAATGTATAGGAAATAAGTGCTCCTGTAGCTCAGTTAATGGAGCATTGTGCTAGCAATGCAAAGGTCATGGGTTTGAGTGCCAGGGGACACAAGCACTGAGCAGGGCTGTACCTGGTCAATTTGACAGTATAATGTTGTGCCCATATGAGCCAATCTGATATCAGACTTCAGATCCTTGCTCCAGAGATGCTCCAGAAATGTCTTGCCTCAGCAGAGATCATAAGGCGCTAACCGGAGAATGAATCAAAAACCTCAAACTTCAACACTGACCCCCCTTGGGCTTTTGCATGGTGAATATGGGGCACAGCCACAAATAGGCCCATGTTCTCATACGTGGAAAGCCAGATTTACATGCAGAGAGTTCCCTAGTTAAAGCAAAACTTCATGTGCCTTAAAGACTTCTTTTAGTCATCATAGATCACATCCACCAATGGCAGCTGTGATTACTGGCTAAGAAACGCTGTTACTATTGCTCAGAGGTGAGGGATTTAAAATAATCAATGCCAGTTATTATGTGCTTTACATAAATAGTAAGTCAGCTTTTTTGCTGATCTTTTAGTATGACACATAAAACTGCCCTGAGTTATCCCGCCATTTAATTAAATAAACTCTATTAGATAAATAAAGTGACTTAGTAGTTTAGCATTACACATTTACGTTACTTGTGACTAATTCATTTTGATTAAATAAAGTCATGTGATGTAACGGTTATAAAACGTTTAGAGATAAAAGAAAAAACTTCTTTTCTTTCATCTCATCCGTGGACATGATTTGTTAGTCTTGTCGGTTTGATTTGACTGGAGAACTCTGAGCTGAGCTTCTGTAATTGTTTTGAAAATGTTACCCCTAGTGGAGAAAATGACATATTGTGCCTTTAGATATTAATTTTTGACATAATATGGTGCTCAACTTTTATGCAATGGCCTTTAATATCTCAATTAATATGACTTACTGAAGAGAGGTGAGTTTATCAGTGTATGTGTGCCCTTGAAATCAAACCCACAACTTTCGCACTGTTAACACAAAGCTCTACCAACTGAGCTATAGGGACTAGAATATCATAAAGGCTTTCTTTACCTCTAGCTAATAAACAATTACTAACAGCTAACCAAAACACTCTAGCAACATCTAACGATGCTCTAGCAACCATTAAGAGCCCTTTACCATGGCAACAGTTTAGCACAGACTAGCACCACTCACTCATATTTAGAACAATGTAAATCATAGCTTAGATTTGGATGGAGACAAAAATGCGAACAGTATATTGGCAAGCAGTCACAATGATTAAAAACATCCTGTGTTCTGTTTTTCCGATACTAAATAAATGAAAATGAGAGCCACCATCTAAAAAAGATTTAGATGGTGTTTATTTATCATTGATGCTCATTTAGTGCTGAGAGACTGAATGTTGGTCACCAAGTTTTTATTTAAAGTGAAAAGAGTGTGAACAGATGTACTTATGCCAGTCAAGGATAAGTTCTAGCTTAGTTCGCAGTTCTGTGTATAATCTTGTGTAAAACTGCACATTTCCAGGATCCCCTCCAAACATCAGTCAGATGTGCTACAGCTTGTGGCACTTTCAGTATTCCTACAGAGGAAATGCCACGACAGCATTCCTTCTCATCTTCACCTTGGGAAGAAGCTTAGAGAGAATATTTGTCAAACATCACAGAGAAGATGTTTCTAGAACATTTTTGTCAATAGCAGCACACAGGGACTGGGCATATGGGCTGAATGGAAATTCTAACTCGGCTCCAGATGTACGAGATCATAGCCCTGACCACACAGTGACAGCCCCACCCGCCCTTATACCTCTGTATGGCCATAAGTCATTTTGACTCTCCTCTAAATGATTCATCCTTCTCATGTCATTAAATCATGAATGTTGTTTAATTCATGACGCAGGTGTTGGGAGACTGTGGCCAGAATTCTGCAGTGGCTTGAGTTTTTACCTCAGGGATGTTCCTGCACTGCAATGAAAATGTGCTGTCAAGTCAGATTCTCTCCCTCTCTCTTCCAGGCAGTCATTCAGTGCAGCGTTACATTCGTTTGCACCGTTGTGCTCTGCAACATTATAATTAAACATTGTTTGTTGCCGACTTCTTAGGAGCTGAATCTGAATGAATAAGCCGCCCAACAGCTCCGTTGAATTCACATAGCTTGTCTTAATATAGACATCAAGACTCAACACAGTTTATGTCCAGATGTTAAGCTGAGGAGCTCTGAAGTTGGAGTGGCTTTTCTGCATGAGAAAAGCACACGATGAAAAGCCACAAACAGCCAGTGTTGGTAATGACATATGATTGTGGTGGACAGTTACAGCCAAAGAGCAATTTGGTGTTGGCAATAAATGTACTATTAGATTATCAGATTTGATTGAAGTGGGACAATGAGCCTGCCATGGCACAAGCAGTGCACATGAGCACACACATTGATTTTTCTATTGCTACTAGCAGGTGGGCTGCGTTTATTGTAAGCTATGTGTAAATGTTGTGTCATGCAGCAAGCCGCATTAGGCAGGTTATATTTAGGCCAGAATTTGGATATGATGTAGATTTACAGAACACACTATAACAAGAATTAGATCAGGTGACCCAAAATGAGAGTTCTGTTGTCATTTACACACATTCATGTTATTCAATATAACAATATTTTCTCTGTGGAACACAAATGTAGATGTTAAGCATGTTTAATCTAGACACTTTTGTTTAATATAAAAAGAATAAATGGGGGTTTTTGGGGGCTCTGATGCTCCAAAAATGACAATAAAGTTCCATAACAGTGTCATTAAAGTAGCTCATACCACTTGGTTGCTATATTCCAAGGCCCCAAAAGTCTTATGATTATTTACTCTTCTTTATTTGTTTTTAATCTAATCTCTTACCCTCATCTTATGCCACAGCTCTCAAATCATTTTCCATTAAAAACACACAAGCGCATCACAATCATTCACGTGACTCAAAAATCCTAGTTTGATGTCAAAACTGGTGTGACACGGCGCAGCATTTTAAATGAATGACGTGTGCAGGAGCAAAAGAGATTTTGGAGTTGTGTGGGAAACATTTTCAGCAAATAACCACACATGCACACTTTATACAGTTTATTTTAATAAGAAATCTGTATTTTTAACTCAAGACTATACGAAAGGCTTTCACCCTGTTATTTTTACAAGGTAAGCTCATTTAAAATGTCTGCCTTGTTGTGGGTTGCATTAGAAATCTGTTATGCCATGCTCATTCATTCAATTCAGTTTGGTGCAGAGTGATTAAGAGCGCTGAACCTTTTTTTATGCCACATATGGGAAACATATTAAAGGTGTTTGATTGGCCCATTACATGGGTCAAGTCTAGGTCAGCCCGTCGGCCGTGTTAATTCCAGTGGAGTTGCTGTGTTTTAGTTTGCCATATGCTTTCCTTTCATTCTGACAGTCAGGTGGAATTCTTGAGAAATGCATCACAGCAGGCAGATAAAGGCTAATCCCCACCATCTTCTCAGCATTCACATCCAATATCAGTTTCTCCCTGTATCTATCCACAGGTGTGTGCTGTGACTGACGCTTTATTGCCCATTGGTGGAGAGGAAAATTACAGTGTTGCATCACCGGAAACTCAATCGCATCCATCCCACAATCCTGTGCTTCCTGCAGCTGAGAATGCTGTAGGAAGCGAAGGACGCTGCATCCAGGGGAAAGCTCGTCAGTACAGCAGGGTGATGTATAGATCCCTTTGGATGCCCCCACCCCGATGAGATCAGTGTTTTGGTGTCCAGCTGGGCCACATGGGGGCTTTAAACTTGTGTAGTCAACAGATGGGGAGGGTATTGGGGCCCCAGGGCATGGATGTGTCTGCATCCATTCCCTGTATAACGGAACACAAGTGGATAAGATAATTATGTGCTAGTGGATCACGCTCCCTAACCACAACTATGCAATGTAGCACAGAATACATATTAAATGCAGTAAATGGACGTACATATTGACTGAAAGGTTCAAATCGATCAGCATCAAATCAGTTTTAGATACAGTTAATGATATAGGATTATACATTATGGTCTTTACATTATAGGTGGGCACAAATGTGCATATACGACACAAACATGATGAGGTTTGGCTCAGATCAGTTTCTTCTCAATAGCTGATTTGTTCCAGATGAAATGAGAGGAAAGCAGCAGATGGTGGTCTGAGAGGGGCTGGGCAGGACTACGGCTCTCACTGTGACAGCCATAATCCCCCTCAGAAACCCTGGATCTTACCCACAAATGAACAAACTCCTCAGGGCTCACACACCCTGATCAGGACAGCTGTATGCAGTCATATGCTTCTACCATACTAGAGGCAAAGGGTACGAGTGATGGAGCTTAATACTGTTTATTACCGTGACTTTAAAACCACTTGTGCTGACCCCTTCAGTTCATTTTCACTGAATTCAGCTTCTATGTTTATAATTATCACATCCCAAATGGGGCATTAAGATGACTTACAACTGACCTGAAAATTTGGCACAAACTCATGTTTGGTCCTGTTTCCCATGCAAAGCACAACATCAGCTTTTTGTAATTGCCTGTTTATTCCGGCCTCTGAACTTGTCTTTGAATTCAGCAGAAGCACAGCGCTCAGGAGGAAGTCTCCACTCTGCTGGTGAGCGTGTGTCTGAGGGAGGAGGAACTTAAACAGAACATAACCAGAAGTCTGAAGGTCATGCATAAAGCATTAACATTTATTCATTTGGCAGATCCTTTGATTTAATAGTGCGATTAAGCGATACACTTCATTAATATGTACGTCCCCCAGGATTCAAACCCGCAACCTTGGCATTGGATGCGCAACACATTACCAGTTGAGCAACAGGATAGTAAAATAACTGCAAAACAAACAAACAAACAAGGGTATCTGAAAGGTGACTGTTAAATAACAAAAGTCAAGTTGCTGTGATCAGGTTATGATGTGTGCTAAACTCACTGCTATATGCCTC
The DNA here is from genome assembly GCA_036877585.1 of Botia kubotai. Taxonomy (NCBI): domain Eukaryota; kingdom Metazoa; phylum Chordata; class Actinopteri; order Cypriniformes; family Botiidae; genus Botia; species Botia kubotai. Next base: position 7,274 of record JAZGTI010010207.1, read on the forward strand.
TTGAAAATTCATGCAAATTCACATCATAGCCTGACATAAATCTGACGTTCCAGCATCAGAAAATGCTCTTGAATTGTTTGAAACTCAAGAAGTGAGTGTTTGAAACATTAGTTGATTTTAAGCATTTAAAATTACACATTTAAAATTACAGCTTTCCTGTAGCTCAGTGGTTAGAGCATGGCGTTAACAATGCCATGGTCGTGGGTTCGATCCCAGGGATTGCACATACTTAGAATCAATGTAGAGTATAATGCAATGTAAGTCGCTTTGGAAAAAAGCATCTGCCAAAAGCATAAATGTTAATGCATTAACTGATTTGTATACAAGTATGCAGATTTTAATCATGATTTAATTGTAATTGAAGGTATTTTATGACCTCTCTTAATGTTATTAGTATGTTATTTCATACCGAGGGAATGTCAAGTTGACAGATTTGTTTACTACAGCTTTATGTAAATGTGAACCTCACACACACATTCAGCAGATTTATTATGCATACTGCCAATCGCTGGCACAGGTGGAGGAGTGAGAATCAGCAAAAGATGTAAACATTAGTTTTAGTACGGTTGAGTTCTGCTTCCCATTACAAGGAAGATACACTTTGTTTTCTTCCTGCCCAATGAAATTGCATATACATATCTGTGTGCTAATTCATAAAATCTGATACTTTATATATCTACAGAGGCTTCCTGCGCTGCTTTTCGGCTGGGCTCGGGAAATTATATTTATTTTGCTGCGGAGGTGGATGGGCTCTCCAGTTGCAAAAAACGGAAATCTGTAGGAAACACGAGTTGCTGGTGAAAGCTTGGCAGGACTGCTGCATCACTGCTGCTGGGTGACAGGTGTATGAATATCTCTCCCTGTGGTCCTGACAGCCTTCTGATGTATAACTGACAGCAGAATGACACAGCATGGCAAGCATACGCCTGGAGAACCAACGCATGTCCACAACGCAGGGATCACTGAGGGTGGAGTGACTTGTATTCAAACACTTAAGAAAAAAAATAGATCATTCATAAATGAAAATTCTGTCATTATTTACTCAACACCCATGATATTTTACTCAACACCCATGCCTGTGACATTTTAAAAGTGACGAGAATCTTCACACTGTATACTTTTCATACAATAGTTCATTGGTGTCCAACTTCAACAGAGACCAAAAATACTTTAAACGAAACATAAAGGTAGTGAATATGATTTTTTGGTACTATATTCCAAGCCTTCTGAAGCCATATTATATCTTTGTGTGAGGAACAGACAGAAATTGTGGATTATTCACTGAAAATCTCTTCTGAAGTATTACTCTTCGTCCTGCACATTTGAACAGGGGTGTTGTGGTTAATAGCAGTACGGGGACTGCAGAGAATCACTGAGGTTTTCATGTTTCTTGTTATTTTTGTTGTACAGAAAAAACGGCTTTATGATTCCTCAGCTATCAAGATGTATTGTTTGGCGCATCCTTTTATTAAAAATAAAATAACAGAATATAGTTTCAGAATGACACGGGGGTGAGCAAATAATGACAAAATTTTCATTTTTGAGATAGCTTTGTGTAAACCACGAACTTTCTATACAGCGCTTTACTTTGAATTGTGCATCAAACAAACAAAGAAACAAACAAAAACATTCTTCACACAGATATAACGGGCTTGTTTCAAGTGAAGAGAAATTAAAACGATGACGTATACGAATCCAAACAACACATTCATCACCAAGCACGCGTTCCGTCCTCCAGCTGAGCCATCACTATTTAACAAAGATGCGCAGCAGCATCATCTCCCCGCCCATCCCAGGCTGCGCTCTTTCTCGCCTCTCTCACTGCGCACGCGCATTGGACAAGCCTCCGCGATTTGACCATTTGGTACCACACGGCTCACTATTTAGCAAGCGGTCGCGCTCGGAGGGAGCGCGCATACTCAGCACCTGTCGTCTGTGTGGCTGGGCATTCAGTGGGAGGGGTCATTATTTGGCAGGGAGCGGCAGATAGGCATTTCCTAGATACCCACAGCAACGCGTGCATTCATTCTGCTCCCATCACTTGAGAGACAAGCCGGCTGATTTTTTTTCGCTTGTGTCAACTTACTAGCCAGGTTTGGAAAGCCGTCCGTTTGGAAATAAACCACAGCATCGTGTTTCCTCGGAAGTGATTTGTACGTGCACCGGGCTGTCATCACAGAAGGTATCTACGGAAGCCACTTGCCTTTTGCACTAAGCACCTTTCTCCGTTACGGGATCTGTCAGAAAGGCGAGGCTTGTGCATTGCTGCCTTATTTCGCTGATTACTTCAAATCTAGATGATTAATGATGTCTAACGATGTCTGATAAAGATTCATTGGAAATGCCCGGAGCGGCGGTCTATTCAGTACTTCGCTATAGAAATACAGTTATTTCAGCACCGAAGGGCTGGCCAGTGTCTCCCTTATGCAGCCTGCTAGCATACTGGCTAACCAGCCTATTTTATTTATTGTGTTAAATAAATACTTGCATTTAACACAATAAAAATAGCGTATTATTAGGGTGATAATCGGCGTTGTTTCGCATATTCGTAATTTTATTTAATCATAACTGGTTCTTGTAACTGCGGTCTGTAGACACACTCTCTACCCGCTGTCGGAGCGCCTGCCGTCTTAAATCTTTCGTCCCGTTATTCTTTGTTTGCAATTACTATTGTGCTCGATCGCACATTATACATCGACTGAATTAAATATAAACGTGTATAAGAAGTAAACGGTCAGGTTTTAGAATAAGTTGTGACTTATGCCTTGTGCCATTCAGATGTTGTCCGGATCGTAGCTACACTGCTGAATGTGTACGTACTTTCAGTTTAAAACAATGGACTTGCTGATAAAGTCAAACTGCTAGTTTGGACATGTTGTAGCTATGCATATTGTAGCTATACTCACACAAATGGCTTTGTTTTGATCTTTCAGTGTTTAACACGGTTACTTTCCTTTAAAATAGCCCTGTGCATGACATAAAAGCACAGGCTACGGTCGGCGTAAATTACTATTAGGCTATATAAATATGGCATGTTTGTATTTGTTGCTTATTGCGTTTATTTATTGATGACAATCATATAAGTAGGCTAATGGAAGTGTCAAGTTCCTGGTCGAATGAGCGGTTGAAGTTTGCTAAATCAGATCAGACTAATGCAGTAAACCCATTAACCCGTTTTATTTATCGTGTGTTGCATAAACAGATTTTGCAAAGAAAGGCATGCCATGCTTAATTTTCATACTTAATAAGCGTTTGTAAAAAATAAACTTTCGCGAGAATACATACTCGTAATATACTCTTGTGCCGTTAGTATACACATTTCCTGCACTTACACAGCGCATGGTTCTCTTACTGTACGCAATGATAGCGACTCGACACACTGCAACGCTTCCAAACAACAATACTATTATCGGATTACTTTACATGTTAAAACAGCTTCATAATTTTAAGTCGGTCCGGTGTTGATTGAAGTTTCCACGCTGTTTACAATCGTAACAGGAGCCGTGAGAGGAATCTAGAGGCTGCGTTTAATTTAGAGTTTGATTGACAGGGAGGCGTGCGGCTGCGTCATAGACTCCGTGTGCAATTGTTTCTGTTTTGCTGTAATATGACTCTGGTTTTTAAAATCGTTTTACAATGTCAAGGAATTGCACAGAAGTAATGTCTTTTATAGCGAGCAGTAGGAGAGCAGATTTGTCCTGTTGTCAGCTCTTTGGGAGGCCGGGACTGGGTCTGTAATCACAGTGAATCTGGTCGCTATGTTGTCTCCAGGCTGAGGCAAGGGGATCTGTTTGCTAAAACAAACAAGTAATAAAGCACCCAGTGAGGCAGCACCCAGCTAGACAGCAGGACTTATGTGACGGTATACTGCACTGAGTGGGAAGAAAACAAATAACTGGTATTTATTCTTTAGTGTCTGTGTTTCTGTCTGTCTGTCTGTCTTTCTGCCTGTCTGTGTTTCTGCTTGTCTGTCTGTCTGCCTGCCGTACACACTTCAGATGTATTTAAATATACAATGTAAACAAAGAGTAGTTTACTTTAAAGCAGAGCTGTCCAGACTTGCTACTATCCTGCAAAGTATATTTCCAATCCAAATCTAACATGAAAACTACAGGGAGGTGTGCTTTGATTGATGAAATTGAGAGAAACTGACTACTGTACAATCATAAAATACCTTGCATTCATGCAAATCTAAGTTCCTTCTGAGAAGCAGTAAGACATTGTTTTGCAGATGCCACACAGTTTGATAAATGAAAATTCATACTTTTTAAAGTGTGGATTCAGTGCCGTTTGGTATGGTATACATTCTCCATACCCCTGAACAGAGCAATCTCTTGCACACTGTTGGTAAAAAAAAACATTGCCAACCATGACTTTTTACGTCACTCTCTGGACATAAAACAACAAATATTTGACTAGATTTTTGTTTGCAGTTTCCAAGCAACTCATTAATCAATGGCTTTTTTTGAAGCTGCCATTTAATGTGGCTATAAGAAGCTTTAAACAAGTCCTTCAATAAAAGGACATTATCTTAAGAAAGGTCACACTTAAAAGTAAGAAGACTGAAAAGCCACTTTTGTCACTTTTAAATATATTGCTGAAATCAGGCTTTTAAGGGAATGTACTTAATAGAAATTGCCCTTTGTACTAGCCTAGATCAAGTCCAGTTATTTCCTTATACCCACCTATAACCAGAGCTCCAAAATGTTCTTTGCTGACATGCTAAACGTACAGACCTGGGTTACCTGGGTGACAGTGACTAATGTTTAAAGCCTTAAAACCCCCATTTATGTCATTGAAATGGCAGCTGGGATTCAGAAGTAGCTCTGTTGATGGAGGTTCCCCATCAGTAATTTTATGCAGAAGTTGTCTTTTGTACCGGTGCAGATGTATTTCCTCTTACCTGATAAAGAGGAAACACGAAACTGATGTCAGGTCAGTATTGAGGGAAAGCCTTTTTCCTAAACTATCAGTGAGATAGCGACGTTTCCACCCCCACTCAGAACCATTATTGTCGTTGACCTCCACTTTCAAACAAGCGATTTTGAGCCTTGTCATCTAGCTGTGCACTTTGTGCACTACTTTCTTAAATGCTATACCTTTAGGTGATAGTGTTCCTGGTTTCAAATGTTTATCAATGTCTGTATGTACTGTTATCATCGGTCCACCTCTAGATATTGTGGCTTTCTGATAGCACCTGAAATTGGAGACAGGACAGGTCATGTTTGTGTGTGTGCATAGTGTAACGCACCAAAGAGTGCGTAACAAGATTGAGAAATGATGCATTCGTTTATTAAAAGGAACATTATCACATGTTATCACAGGCCTAATAAAGTGCCCTCTGTTGTAAATACTGCCACAGTAAATAAAAGTGTACATGTTGTGTATTAAACTGGCTGAGGCAGTTACTTTCAAATATATGTGCTATTAAACGAGATGTGTTATTTGCATAGCTGGCCATAAACATGTCAACAGTTAAGGAGTGCGTGCTATTATGTTTACTAAATAGAAGACGTCAAAGGCGGTGGTATCGGCAAGATTCTTTCAGGTTATGAATTGCGTTCTGACACATAAAGCAACAGTGCATGAAATCGAGCTTGTGTAGCTGGAAGCATTTGTGTTTTTCAAGCAATAGATCGTTTATATCTGTTCTGGGTACTTAGAATTTATACTTTATAGAGATTGAGGCTTTATTGTTGCTGCCGCACACTGTAAATAACTACTGCTCCCCACAAATTTAGTCACTAAAGCTACATTATATGAGCAACTGTTGTTGTCAGTTGAGTTTGGCTTTTATCAGCATAAATAGGACATGTAGCTGCAGTTACTTTTTAAGTCTGCTTTGCAAGTAGCGATTAAACAAAAAAGCCGCCTTTCAAGGCACCTCATTGGGAAATCTGAGTGCTGCCCAAGTTTGGAGACGACACTTGCCAGCAGTGTCTGAAAGCAGCTCAACCAGTGATGCTGCAAGATAACTTTGACAACTTAAGCAAACACATGAGTATTTATGAGAGATAACTGGATAACGCTGGATAAACAAAGTACTTTTACCTTGTTTTAACCTTTTTCAAGCACAGGTCTGAATATGACCTGCTGAAACTAAAATGTTTACATTAATTCTTCATATTAGGTACTGGCTTAATATTGGTCTTCCTAATATTGTTTTCTAAACAGACACGCATGAATAGAGTTTTAGAGTCTAAAAAGGCTCAAAATAGTTAGAAATATGTAAAAATAAATCTGAGGATCATTCTCTTATGTGCGGTATTAATTACTAAAATCTTCTACACCTTGCAAACATGTGACATCTCTACTCGGCGAGAAACGCAGTGTCATTATTGAAAAGTTGTCATGAAACAGTAGTAAAAAAACATGCAGAAAAAATAAAAAATGGAATTTCTTTTGGAAAACTATAACCATACGTGTTAAATAACTATATCATTTTCGCGGTTCTTGTTAGTACGTCATACATGAACCAACAAAAGCGCGCCCATAAATAGGAACTGCATAGTGAAAAATAAATAACTGCGTTGTAAACGTGCATGTATTCACCATCATTTCTTAAAATGTTCTTCAAATAAAAGCCCTAATGGATTGTACACTAAAGCCACAGAGAGCCAGACTGTTGTTATTGGACGGGGTCGTGGGTCGTTTAAAATACAGGTATGGTCATTGTTTTAATCTCGTATGTTTTGATTTACACACCTGACGCAAATGAGTATAATATAATAATAATAATATCATATAATACCGAAGTAGTGTCTATTTACACTTATTAATTTAGCTGACGCTTTTATTTAAAGCGACTTACAAACGTGGGAACAGGTAATATGAGGTACGCTTACCTGTGCGAGTCAGTCAACAACAACCGCGAAAATATTATAGTCGGCGGGAAAGAAGCGTCCATTAAAAAAAAATGAACGTTTGAAGGCGAGTGTGAGGTGGTGTGTAGAAATAACCACACGTTTAGTTCATTTCCTGATGGCGTGGGGAACACCATACACCTGTGAGAGTGTATTGAGTGCGGGAAGTCATTATCACAGCTTTGAATTTGATCATGGCGGATTCAGAGAGCCGGTGGAGTGTGATCAGCAAGAGCTGTGACTTGAGCTGTCCTTGCTTGATTTTAAGACTTTATAGTATTATAGTGTGTGCTTTGCAATATAACGTGCAGTAGTGTAGACATGTGTCTTAGCGTGTGTTCTTGTGCTTTAACAAGATGTTAGTAAACCTCGTGCAATGCTCTTACTGGAGCCTGTGTGATAGGGCTGCACAGTTAATCGATAAACTAAAAACCACGATTATACAGTACAATCGGTATACTGTATAGCGCATGGGCGTGTTGACAACACGGATGCAACACGCGTGCATTGTGCATTCACACTTGCGCGCAACTGAACAGCAAACAACAAAAATGTGATTTTTGATTCACTTTATTATACGTTTAAATGCGAACTGTGTAAAAGTTCATAACCAAGGTAGCGTCTTAAAATAGAGTGTGGGTTTCCAGCTTTAATGTACAAATACACACAGTTACAATGTGAAACCTCTGTTTAGACTTATATATACAACACAATATCCATTTACTTATTCCACAAAGGTATTTGTTTGTAAATGTAAACGGCTGGGAAAGACATTGATGTTTGTCAATACAGTCTGGAAACATGCGTTAGGTCTTAAAGTGACAGCAGCCTAATATTTCTGCTGCTGTTTATGCTATAATATGAATTAAACAACAAAAGACTCAATCACTGCTCTTGACTGAATAACTTTTTTTAACCAATTTATTAAATGTAACCAATTATTACATTAGTTTAAGAGCAAGTCATTTATAAGAGCACAAAATTCTTCATAGATCTAATTTATTTTTTACTCTCTGAATGCACCAGATTGATCCATTTAATTTGAAAATGTACACCATTTTTTTAGAGAGGAACATGCCCCCGGATCCCCTAGGGGAAAATAGTTTCACCCATCAATAGTCTCACAAAATGTGAGAGAAATAACTGAATCTTATTTTTGTAAGGCAAGTATGAGGAGCATTGGAAATGTATTTGTTATTTTAAATTTTCCAATTTAATATTGTTTTGTTAAGATTGTTTTTGTCATCATGTTTCATGCTCTCCTCTCTGTCCAAACAAGCTAATTTATTATGTTTACGTTCATGCATTTGGCTGACGCTTTTATCCAAAGCGACTTACATTGCATTATACTACACATTGTTTCTGAGTATGTGCAATCCCTGGGATTGAACCCATGACCTTGACATTGGTGTGCTCTAACCACTGAGCTACAGGAAAGCTGTATGTTATTAAACAGACATGTCACTTTATTGCCCAGTGTTCCAATGTGAAATGTTACTTTATTTACTAAGCAATCCATTATAACTGTGCTGAAAAATGTTGAATCTACTTCTGATTCATTGGAGTTGCTGCTATCTGATTAGTCACTATTGGTTAAAATCTTTGGAGAAGCAGGCCTGTTCAGATCTGCTCCAGGAGGGCCACCATAGTGTAGCGAGACAGTTACCGCAGAGAAACTAATCAAATATACTCGAACAAGCTAATCAAAGTTCTCAGGATTACTTGAAAACTACAGACAAGTGTTTAAGAGAAAGGTTGGAACTAAACTCAGGAGGGGAACTAGCCCTAGCCTAGGGACTGACTTACTTTTCTACCCTTGCCCCGTGACATGAAAATGCGTTTTTGTTTGCTGGATATTAAAATAAACAAGACTGTTTATCTGTTGTTGTGACTTTAATATCAGGATCAGATCAAATTTCCCTGGGTCACCTAGTAAAAATGTGTAGTTGTAGTTATGTCCCCCATCTACCCCTCTTTGTTTTGCCGTCTTTTGATTTTCTCCCAAGGATTCAGCACCCCTGAGGGTAACTTTATAGCACAAGTAGAAACACACCACATATTACTAGATTGTCTTGTAGATATATCCTCTTCCTCTTGCTGTTGGGTGCTTTTTTCCCACTGCTTTACTGCGCCCACTATCTGGCGTGAATTTCGACATGTTTTAATTAAGTTTCTTAATTAACTTTGATCAACTAAGCCAAAATCTATGGTGGGTCAATAGATGTTTTGGATCTACCATTAGCGTCTGGAGCTCTCGGTTACACATCATCATACAGCACAGTTTGCTAGGGCAAACTGAGCCCATTTACCTCCTTTTGAGTCACAGTGTTGGGCAGATGGTCACATACAATTCGACTGGCTCGCGTTCTGTTGCTGAGAGAGATCAACAGGACTTTAGAAGTCACTGTGACCGTTAATTTAAAAACATCTATAAAACCACATGCTTTATACTTTGTTCTTTTATGATTAGGATTCCCCTCTCATGGCCACATTGTCATTTTGACTGTAAACACAATTGATTTCCAGCCGTGAAATTAAGCAGTGGCATCCAAACAGTATCAGCTGATTCCAAATCTAATTTTTAGAGATGTGTTTTCTATGCTCAATATGCCGGGAACATTCAGCGCTACGAATGAAAACAGCAATCCCATTTCATGTCTGAACATTAATCTTCGAAATAGACCATTTTTTTTCTGCTTTGCTTCTCCATGCATTACATCTCTAATCAAAACCAAGGACAGCTGTTCTTTGCTTGCATGTTTTAGAGATTTATTGAATTGCATCGGTCACATCCAGACTGTTTTTCTACACAACTTTGATCTCCTAAAAATGTCATGCCTGTGTTTTCAAAACAAGAAAAATGTATTGCGGCATGTAATGAAATTAAAATCTAATGTATTCTCTTTTAAATCACACCATAATCAACATTAAACAAAATTAAGCTTTTGCATATTATAACATCAATTTTGGATAAAGAGTTCCATTATAACTAGGCCAGTTTGATCGCCTGTTGAATTGACACCTTTAACAGTTTTCCTCATCAGTGACAAAATTAGTTGTCAGACCTCATTTACCTTTTCATGAAATGGTTGCCTTAAACATTATTAACTTCAGAGACAGATGCTGTGGAGAGTAACCCGACTCTTTGCTGCTGTTGTCATTCTATTTAGCAATGAAATGCTATAAAAAGCTGGAGATTCTGGTGGCAAGTGGTTTGTCACTGGAGAGCAATAAAGCGAGAAATTCCTTCCTCCGTTTAGCTTGAACCTGTTTGTTATCTCTGTGGCCCCTCTAGTCACTAAGAAATGACCAATATGTGGGACACAAGCTAAAAAATATCCAGTGCTTCCCTGCTCTTTAATGCAACACTGAAGATTATTTACATAAAGCATATACTTGTATTTGTTTTAAAATTATATCAAATGTTAAAGATTGGGGGAAAGAGGGTCTAAGCTAGTATTAAATTGTTGTAAGTGTGCAGGAATTTTTCTGAAGTCTCTTGCTTTTCAGATGTGGCTTCTTAAAACTCCAGTAAATGCACGTGTCTTCCTCAGAGTTACGTGAGATAGATTTTAACAATGACTCGACCTGTCCTCAGGTTTGCCAAGATGCCAAAATCTGCAATCAAAAGATTGCAGTACAAGTTCAAAAATGGCCTATCAAATTCTTCCAAGACCAAATGATCTTAGTTTATGTGAACAATTGCCTCATTTGTTTCTGTGTTTATATTTTAGGATTTTTGTAGGAGAAACTTAATTTTAGGAGGAACTGAGGCAAAGTTAATAATTAAATATAAGC
>JAZGTI010010208.1:0-17933 GCA_036877585.1 Botia kubotai
TTTTTACTACGCGAAGATGATTGGGCTCTCAAGCAAGACCCCATACGTCAGTCACTTGACGTAACGTCGAACGTGACTGACTGAAAGGGAACTCAATATTAATCCCTCTACATTTATTACAACGTTACCTTTACAGAAACTACATAAAATGACACTGATGAGTTGGTGATGGCAGTGTTTCCCATTCATTACTTAGAGTGTGACAGTCCTTCATAGTTTAATTTGTCACTCTTAGTCAGATCCCCACTCCTGCTCTCGCCATCACTGTCTCTGCAGCTCCAGTGTGTCATGTGTGAACTGAAACCATGAACTGTGCAAGTCACATTATATTTTTTTAACTGAGCTGCTTTCAAAACACCAATGTCCACACACAACAAAAGCGGACAAATATTTTTCAATGGCTTATTGGACTTGTAAGTGGATGAATCCACATGGTCAAAATGCATTTGTTTGTGAACATAAACAGGATGTGTGTCAATACAAAATAGTATCCATGCATTAGGTCTTAAATGACAGCAGCCTAACATTCCTGCTTTTGTCTATGGCGTAAATGGTAATTAAACAAAAAAGAGAATCACTCACTGTTTTAGACTGAAAAACGTTTGTTGCCTTAACAAGAATGTATACAGTGAAGACTATGTTTTGACATTTTGTGAAGTCTTTCTCATTTACTATGTGTTGTGCGACTTTTGTGCTGTATCATCACTATCCAATCTATGCAACCAATGATTACAATATAATTGTTATTAGATTACATTACATTATAGTTGTATAATTATTACTAGTAGCAACTTACACTCTTAAATGTGCATTGAGAATTGCCAGCTGATAAAACCTGTGGTCTAGGGGCCATATTCACACAGCAGTTAAGGTTAAATGTAGCTACACCACTGAGTCAGACAACCAATTACCAACTTGAAATAAATAATCGGATTTTACAATTTGCTTGACTTGAACAGAACTTGTAGTAATACTTATGTCAACCTGCTGTTGGTGGTGTCTGTTGGTGATGATGTGTGTAGTCTTCTGATGCAGCGAGTGCCTCCAGCGCCTGAAGGGTAGACATTAATGCATCATCTAACTCCTGAGCATGATCCTGAACCGTCCTAGTGGTCACATTGTCAATCAGTGTCACAGGAACTTTCTCTTGCCCCTCTGCTGTGGCAGCTACAGTTTTGATTCCTTTCTGACCCTTCTTTGTGTCATCTTCATCAGAGCTGTTATCACAAAACCCTGGGGGTGGTGCTGCTATAGCAGGAGGGGGAGGCTGCAACTTTCCTACTCCTTCATACATCTCTTCATCTTCCTCATTTCCAGGGAGTGGCAAGGCAATGAGATCAACAGCTCCTCCCTCACGAGAAGCACAAGCATTTTTGCACTGCTGAAAAATAAGCTTTCCAGATTCTACAATGTCTGACATCTGACCTTCAGCTTGGAGTTTTGCTTTGCAGGAGTCACAGAAAAACCTCCTTGCCTGTTGTGACAGCTCCATTGTTTTTGCTCTGACCCTGAAGCTGGAGCTGTCATCTGTGGGACTGTCTTGTTCAGCCACTGATTCATTGCTCTTTACAGTGGGGTCAGACTTTGTGCGTGATTGACTCTGCACCTGAGAGATAAGGTTCTCATTAATGTCAAGTTCCTGGTCTGCCTGTATCTGAAGCTCTTGCAGCTGTTGTTGCTCTTTTAAATGGATGTGACACAGCCCAAGGCGCTGAAATATGGGTGGTGTTGATGTCTTCTGTGTTGCCTCTCTGGATGACCCCTCTCTCTCTTCTTGACTCCCACTTAACACGGTGGCTCCAGAGCGGGAATGGGCATGGGAGCTTCTGGAATCTAAATGACAGAACTGTCTGAGTGGTTGAACTAGTAGAAGACACACGATTGATGGGAATGAGTCCAGATGACAAAAGGTGAATCTGCTAAATAGGGTGCTTAGAGATGGATGCAGAAAGAAGCCTTGTGGGATGTCATGGCATGTCGTGGTCTTTCTCTATGGTAGACCACAGGAGATGATGCGCACATCCAATGCAAGAATTAGTCGTATGATGCAAATGTTGTCAGCTTGCAGAGTGATGAACTCATCCATAAAAGCATTTCAGTTTTCAGGAAATTACATCTCATAAACTGCCTCAAGATGCAGATGGTGAGATCAGGCAGGATATAAAAGATTGTGATGACAAATACTTGTATAAAATCAAGTAAAATAATTTTTCTGTCATGCTGATAAGAAATTGTGCCATGCTTTTTGCTAATTAACTCATCATATTTCAATGTAAAATGGTATTTTTTCTCACCATTAAAAATGTTTATCATGGTTAAATAAAGGATAAAGTAACAGTCAGTTTTACTCTGGCAGTTCATTTTCTCAATGGCCAAAACAGCCAATGAAACAAAGGGCTATCTTTTTCATTTCATAAGAAAACAATGTCTCGGGTTACGTATGTAACCCTGTTCTCTAAGATGGGGAACAAGACACTGCGTCAGCTTGGCGCTATGGGGAAAAGCGCTTCAGTCACGCCCAAGTCTGAACATGTGTACAACCAGGCCTATTTATAGGCAAGTTCAAGGTCATGTGATGAAGCATTGCGTGCTACAAAGCCTTAAAAAGCACCTCCAAAATACGTCATAAGCTTAGGTCTAAAGAAAGGTCATGCAGGCGAGACAGAGATGTGGCGAAGTGACGCAGCTTCTCATTCCCCATCTCGGAACAGGGTTACAGGGAAACTCGCAACTGCATCAGCTTGACGTTATGGGGAAGTAATACCCACTATGCCACAGTAAGGAAAGGCCTGCCCCACATGCTGTGAAACATTGGCACAAAGCATAGGAACAGATTTAGACTTGGCAACCCAGGAGGACCTGAGCACCTGGAGTTGAGTTCAAGTATAATTTATAAAATCTAATAAATGTGTGTGGAGAGGACAAGCCTGCCGCAGCACAAACATCGCTTAGGGATGCTCCCCTAGACAGAGCCTTAGATGATGCTACACTCCTGGTAGAATGGGCTCTAATGCCCAAAGGTGACACAAGGTCACAGGCCTCATAGGCCAGGAGAATAGCATCTGTGATTCAGTAAGATAGGCGCTGATTTGTGACCGCACTACCTTGGTTGCAGCCACCAAAACAGACTAAGAGCTGAGAGGTCTTACACCACTGGCCTGAGCGGTGGACATAAATCCTTAGGGCTCTGACTGGACACAACAAATGAAACCTCTCCTGCTCCAGCAAATCAAACGGCGGAGGACAGAAGGCTTGAAATACCATTGGGTGACCAGTCGCAGTGGGCACCTTGAGGATAAGCAGGCAGGATGCACAGATAGAGCCTGTAGATCTCCTACTCTTTTGAGCGATGTAAAAGCCAAAAGCAGAGCCACCTTCACCTTACCCTGACTCTAGGAGCTTAAATGGAGCCAAAGAAAACCCCTTGTAAACAATTGTAAGGTCCCAAGAAGGAACCCGGGTGTGACAGAAAGGCCTTAGCTGTCTGGCACCACGCAGAAAACGAGACACCAAAGAGTGTCTCCCAATAGAGGCTCTATTAACAGGTTGATGGCTAGCAGACACGGTGGCCACATAAACTTTTAGGGTAGAGCCAACCCTGCAGATAGGCGTCTTGAAGGAACTCCAGCACTGAACCAACAGGGCAGTGAACTGGGTTGCCCACACCATGACACAGTCTACTAGTAGATGGGGCTCTACAACTCAGAATGGTCTCGACAACCTCAGTTGAGAGACCAGAATTTAAGAGCTGGCTTTCCTCTGGGGCCAGACCCACAGTTTCCAGATTCCTAAGGAGTCCCGTCCAGGAGAGACACTATGTCTTAGAACCAGACCCGGGTCGGCCAGAGCGGCACTACTAGAAGCAGCCGAACTTTGTCTTGGCAGACCCTGGCTAGGACTCCTGGGAGCAAGGCTATCAGAGGAAATGCATACAGACGTAACCTCGGCCACACCTGTACCATGGCATCCAGCTCCCTTGGGGCTCGAGAATTGCACCCCAGCCCATGAGGGAGGCGTCAGTCGTAAGAATCCTGCGATGTCAAAACGCTTCTAGAGTGGGACCCAAGGTAAGGAACCGGGTCTGAGCCACATAGAAAGGGTACAAAGCCCTCGGCGTGTAACCCTTACCACCCTTAGTGGGTGGATTTTGGGATGAAACCCGTTCATTATTAGCCAGAACTGAAACGGCCTTATGTGCAGCAAACCCAACAGAATCACGTTGGCTGCTGCAGCCATAAGACCCAACTGCCTCTGAAATTGGAGGACTGTCAAATGGAGGCCTAGCTGAACGCAGCTCACAGCAACAAGGATAGACTCCACACGTGCAGGAGACAATTGTGCCTGCATCGTAGTGGAATCCCAAATCTGGGATTAGAATATTAAATCCCAAATTTGGTGTTAGAGCCTCAACCTTAAGCATATCCTGATGCTGTGTAGCTAACTCTTGAGAGCTGGCCATGACCAGGCAGTCATCTATGTAGTTCAGTACACGGATGCCCTGGAGTCTCAACGGAGCCATGACTGCATTCACACATTTTGTTAAGGTGCGGGGAGATTGAGCTAGGTCGAAAGGAAGTACTTGTTACTGGTAGGCTCCCCCCCCAAAAGCGAACCTAAGAAACTTCCTGTGCTCTGGCAAAATCTCAATGTGAAAATATGCGTCATACACATCTATCGTGACAACCCAGTCCTCAGGCTGGATTTGACACACGATTTGTTTGAGCATCAACATCTTGAACCTGTATCTCCTCAGAGACCGATTCAAGTGGCGCAGATTCAGAATGGATCAAATGCTGCTCTCCTACCACCACAGTCTGTAAAATGCCATTGAAACGAGGAGGACGGGAGTCAAATTGAATTCTGTACCCTCTCTCTATTGTTCTTAACAGCCATGGGGACAAACTGGGCAGAAGCTTCTGTGCTGCCCGGAAGTCCGAGAGATGTACCATCCTGTCTATCTCTCCAGTCTTCTGAAACAGAGGACTGGCAAGAGAAGTCTGGACAGATAAACTGTCGGGTGTTTCTACCCCTCGAAACACCTGAGGTGGCGGGCAAAGTAGAAGCTCCCGCTGGGGGCTCCAAAAGGGGTTTGGAACAGAAGCAAGGCATGCACAGGGACCCCTCTTGGTGGGGCTGACCCGCAGTATACTGCTGCTGGTGTCAGGTGTTCTTCTCAGCCTTTGAGGAAATCACGGTCCTCAGATCGAACCTCCTTTTTGGTGGTGAGGCCTGCGTAGACTGCCCAGTCCCCTTAGATCTTTGAGGGGGAGCTTGAGCAGCCACGCTGGCCTTCTGCTGCTGCCTATAAGCAGCCGGGGTGTCCAAAAGAAAGGCCTCATCCCTGTTGCGAAATGAGCCACAGATGCCTTTCCGTAGCCACCAGAGCTGCCATAGAACGGGCCACCTACTTTGTGGCATGAAGGGCAAGATCTGTGGCTCTGCGGAGCTCCTGAATCGCATCCGGTTCTGACCCCCACCTTGGTCCAGGTCTTTAAGCAGGTCAGCTGACCTGCTGCCACATAAGCCTTGCCCACCAGTAACCCTGCAGGGCTTGGAGGGCAAGGCAGGTTTCCACCATGACGATGCTGTAAAGGGAGAGAGATAGCCCACAAGCATCTCTTTAACCCTAGGCATCGCCCCATACCCATGCTCATGTAAACCCACAATAGAGGAATAACTGCTCGTGTTGAGAGAAAATACACGAGCTGAATATGGATTCTTCCAAGACTTCATCACCTCAGTGTGAAGATCTGGGAAGAATGGGAAGTTGCAACAGGAAGGCTGTTCCCTGCTTAATGATAGAAACCTATCATTCAACTTAGATGTTTTAATGTGCTGTCTTTGTGGCAGAAAGAGGAAGATGGTCTGCCTCAGTACCCATCTGGCTGCTGGCAGTCAGATCATCATCTGATACTGCCAGCATAAGCTCATCCTCCAGCTCAGAAGAAACCGCCGAGCAGTCTTCTGAAGCTGGCGTGTGCTCATCCGATTTAGTGGAGAGTGCAAGAGAAAAGGCAAGAGAAAAGGCAAAAGAAAAGGCCGTCTCTCGCTTCCGTCCTCCAAATCAGGCTGCGAACTCCACAAGTGTAGTCTTCACTCTGCCTCGGCAGAGGTGGGACCCACCTCGCAAGGTGCAGCTGCCCAGCTCCTGTCGGGATTAAAGAGAGCCAGGCGGGAGCGGAGCGTTCTCAGTGGAAGCGATTCGCATTGAGAACAGTCAGCTCTCTCAGGAGCTGACCTAGCGTGCTCCACTCACAAACAAATAACACACATATGATGACTTTTTAAAGTTCTTAAAAGACTAATGCTACGTCACATGACCTTGAACTTGCCTATAAATAGGCCTAGGTTTACACGTGTTCAGACTCAGGCGTGCCTGAACCACTTTTCCCATAGCGTCAAGCTGACACAGAGTCGAGTTCCCTCGAAAGCGTTTCATTTATAAGAAACAGATAAACAAGATTTCAGCTCAATTTCTTTTTTAAGTGTTCATTAGATAATTTTTAACAAGTGGGTGGGCCTGACATGTACATTTCTAACGATTAGTTAGCCTGCAGCATCTTAACAAATATATTAATGTAAAAGATAAAAAATTTTTAAAAATAAACAATCTATGAACTTTCTGGGAAATCCAACTTGTTAGCAGCTCAAATTATAAATCATTTTTATAAACTTACCACTGCAAAACAAACAAACAAACAAAAACCTTATGGATTATAGCTTTAATTCTATGGTGAATTCTTGTCATAAAGCACATAGAAGAACAGACCATGGTGCATGTTAGAAGAAATATTAATTTCAGGTCCACCCACATGCAACTTAAATATTCAACTTATAAACTTGATTTATTATAGTTGTTTATAAAAGTTGTATTTTGTATTTTCTTTGTTTCTAAACTAAACAAAGAGTTTAAACATAATCTTAACTGGGATGAATAACATGGACTGGGATGGTAGCATGGACATACATTAGCCTACTCCAAATACAGATTGAACCCGTTTTTGTTTTAAAGTATTCAATATGTTTTTCTACTTATAACAAACCGCATTTTAGTTAAGATATTTAATGAGATATGATGAAAAGCAATGCAAAAGCCCTGTCAAAAAAAATCACATGAAATGACTTTTCTGCATTTCAGTGAAATTGCAATCTTTCCAACATACCTGCCTTGATCGTGTAAGGCTGACCAGGTGTCCTGCAGTAGATGGTCCTTTTAGGGTCCACAAAGAGCTTGTAATAGCCAGAGATCAAACATGCAAAGTTTGATGCATCTGGCCACTCCATTAACAAGACCAGGGGCTACAATAATTAAAATCATAGCAGATATTAGTATATCAGTTCCTGTATAAACTCCTGTATAAAAAAGGAATTCAGAAAAAAATTACACTGTCAATTTATCTATGCATATTTTTAGTTATTTTCATTTTAATTTTAATAAGTAAATTTATTCACACCTTTGCCTCCAGAATAACGACCTCAACGCGGGCTACCCCATGATGCTCTCTGAATAGCTGGACCTTGGCCACACGGCTGAACTCTGCTAAGACTGTTGTTAAGTTGTTTTTTAGGTCGATCACATGACTGATACCATGCCTCGGCCCAACTAACAATGTAGTGGCTGCCTGCTCATCCTTTCAGCAGGAAAAAATCAAAATTAATTGGAATCGAGATGATGAAAAAACGTTTTAGATTTTTTAGAAATTTTTAGATAAGTAACGCCGTTTTTGTAGTAGCAAAATCAATGTACAAAATGTAATTACTTGAGGATGTTTTCTAGAAGCTACATGTCGAAATTCTGTTACCAGGCCAACTGTTTGAAACAGGAAGCCTCCAAATGGTGGAAGGTCATTCAAGACACGAATATACTGTAGTTTTCCTTGGAGTGGAGAAACCTGCACAAAAACAAATGATTAAAAAGACAATGAAATTGGTAAGGTGTGTACAAGCATACAGTGTGATGTTTGTACCAGCAGAGGGCAATAATTTGCTGCCATAAGGTCTGTGAAAATCATTGCACTCTAAGTTTGCACATCTCTGTTTTACAATTTTACATATCAAACATGCCTGTAGAGGGGAAAAAAATTACAATGCAAATACAAGATAACATTTCTCATGCCCTTCTGCATTGGTCTGCAAACTATTTCTCACACAAATGTATTTTATGTAAAGCTGCTTTGCAGCAATGGAAAAATAGTGAAAAGTGCCATGTAAATCCATTTGAATTGAATGCTTTGCATCAGCTTACATTTTAGAAGAAATAGTTCTATTTAATATTTTTACAATTTTGGAAAGTATTTTTAATAACCAGTTATACCTTGTTACCAGCCAGTGAGGGATGCTGATAAGTCTTCAGCAGTTGTGAAAGAGTCTTGCAGACATTCTTTTCCTTGACGGTGGGCAACAGGGTCAAGGGAAGGAAAGGTTCCAAACCCCATTCTTTCCTAAAGGTGAGACAGATTCACTCTTCTAAGCACAAAGGGGATACAAGCTACCTAATTCTACAAGATCTTCTATTCTTCATTTATTTAATTAGTGGCACAGCTTCTTTTGAGTACAAAACTAGATGCTGATTATGGCTACCATTGTAGACATTTTTTTTTTCAAAATTGTCATAGAAAAGTAAAGGTGTAACTTAAGTTCACATAATTTGAGAGTCAGTTAATGTTTTCCCCTTTTGGGCAGACTGTTGGGTAGAGTGTAAAAGCCCAAGCACTTACTCAACATGCTTGAGGGAAATCTTCTGATTGGGCCTTGCAATTGACACAGTAATATAGATGTGAAGGGCTGCCAATCTAAGTGTCACATCAGACTTCCAATCCATTCCAAAACGCTCTTTAATGACATCATTGCGACACTGTGGAAATTTACAGCAAATAAGTGGATTTATACTGATTAAATTCCTGTGAAAATGGGTTACTGGGAAAGTGAATATTTATATCTAAATTCACCTGTATGTAGAGGTACTCAAATGCAGCAGGGTCTCTCCTTAACAAATCAGCAGGGTCCTTTGGGAAGAAGCAGATTCGGAAAAGACATTTCATTCCCTGGAAGTAGGTCCTGTGAACTACCTGAAGATATACACAATAGAGATTTTTTTTAATATAACACTTACAAATACTGCAAAAACATTTCAATATATTACGTGTTACACAATCACAAGAAGCCATGCAAATGTATTATTCAAAATCATGTAATTTATCTTTAGTTACTATAAAATGAACTTTTACACTGTTCTATTATTTAGTATTTTATTTTTGTTCTTATTTTAGATATTATTTTTAATACTTTATAAATAACTAGAAAAATTTTGAAAGTCATATTTGAAAATGTACAACAGCTTTGAAAAGTCTTGACATTTGAAGGTTACTTAGGCCAATGTTAAAAACTTGCTCACTTTGAAGAGATTTGAAGGTTGTAAGACTCGTGTACTTGCATTACTAATCAGTTGCTAGAACATTCTGAAAGGTTGCTATAGGATGTTGCAATGTGATTGCTAGGGTGTTTAGAGTGGATGCTAAGGAATAGACAGGCAGACAGATACATGGATGGGTGAAGATAACGTATCAGTCATTGGTTTATGGGTGGCATTTACACACATGAGAGAGTGCCTGGTTCTCCTGGAGGAGATGCAATCCCTGGTTTTGAGCCAGTCCACCACACTCCAGCACCAATGCAAAATGCTCAATGTAGCGTAGAGAGAGGCGGTCCTGCAATGATGATATCACATCCTGTGCGACAGTGAAGAAAGGACAACAGTGTTTAATACTTTTTAGAAACCAAAAGAATATTTTGCTTGGGGTTTCTTTAGCATGAGAAATTCTTATAATCGTCTTATAATTTCTAAGATATTATGGTGTGATCCAAATTAAATCTAGTGCAAAACAACAGCAAAAGCAATGTGTTACTAACAGAGCTGTAAGGGATTTGTTGTGCCCAAGATGTTTTGTTTGTGTGTGTTTCTCTTTCTTTCTCTCTCTACCTGTCTTTGCAGAACAAGTATTAACACCTGACTTCAATAATCAATGTCCTGTACTGATTGGATGACGGTGGGGGAGAAAGTATTTAAACTGCTGCTGCCCTCAAAGTGTTGTTGGTGATGGCATGAGTGTGTATAGCAGCTAGTTAAGCTAGCTAAGTTATCTCCAGGGTTGTTTGATGTGAACAGTGTAGTTTAGTGGCTCCATTTGTGTCAATGTGCTTTAATGGTAAAGTCCTTCAAGACTCAAAAGGAATGTAAGTGATATCTCATTTATGATTTAAGTCTATTTTGTTAATGATTTATTCATTAATCTTTGGGATTAGTAGTGTGGTGGTATCTTATTTTGAATTACACTTTGTTTTTTCTCCTGGTTATGTTTAGTTACGAAATTAGCTTATTTTGCTGTATTTGTTTGTGTTTTAGTGTAGCTAGTTGTTTAATTGAAAGTTAGTTTGGATATGTTAATTTTGGTAATACCCCCTTCTGAACTTGATACCCCTTTTTTCCTATTGTTTGACTATGTAAAAACTAATATTCAGGAAAGTGATCACTGTCATTATAAGCCAACTCTGGGGCTGAGGATAGAGTATTTTACTCTGCTGCTGCACACTCTTCACCACCATCCATCTTGCTGTTGCGTGTCTGTGCTTAGTAGGGAAAACATCCTCATGATGACAGACCAGTCTTAAGGGTGTGTGGTTTTGTTGTATTATTTCATTAAATAAGAAAATCCCATATAACAGCTGGAACTTGGGACCTACTGCATACTTTTGCTTTTGAATCGCTGTATAATATGTAAATGTTAAAAATATGACTGGTTGTGTTAGTGCAGTGCTGCTCACGTTAGCTAACTGCGGTTATAATACAAGACTGTAGATGGGTATTATCTAACGATAACCATTAACTAAAGCTGCCTTTATAAAATATTGCTATTGACTACATATGTGAGAGGTCCGCTAATGCGCTAAAATGTGTAAAAAGCAAACATTTCATCAACTTCCCTGTGAGTGGTTTTTGGAAACACAGAAATGAATAGGGTTCAATACTAGAACTATTCAGCGTTTGGAACTTGCTCTAAGACACTTCTGCATACTATTCTTCCAATGGAGGTCTTTGGGAGTGTCGCTACTCTTTTCCAACTACTCTGGATACAAATATTTGTATAGCTGTAGTGTCTGTTAGCAGGGTTGCCAACTGTCATGCACTTGGCTCACCCTCTCTTTCAGCCCAAATAACTAACACACCAACATAAAATAGTACATGGCCACAAATCTGCTCATATATTTTTTTGTTCTCTTTTTGGATGTTACTTAATGTGGTTTTAAAAATACACTGTCAAGACAGCCTTGACATAAAAGAGTGTCCCCCCCCCTTTATGTATATATTTAAGTATTTATTAGTATACATTTTCAAAAACATTTCAAAAATACAGTTTAAATAACTTTTTACCCAGACTATATATATAAAAAAAGGGATCAGAATAAAAAAGATTATTGAAATAAGAGGTACGATCAATAACCTCCTAGTAGTAAAGAACAAATATTTACCCCCCACCCCAAAACACACAGATGACCCCTCCTTTATTCTGAGGTTGTCTGTGTTTTGTCATAACTGACTGGAGTCGTGACGACTGGTGCCAACTCTGCTCTCAACCGCTATCAGTGTATAATAGCCAATTTAAATAATACAATAAAGATTACAGAACATACATACACATGTGTCTGTACTTCCTACATTTCATTTCAAGTCATTTATTTGTTGAGAAGTATTAAGTGTCTCACCTGATAAAAATGAAATTTCCTGTCAGAGGAACTTTCCTGGCAGTAAAAAGGCAGCTCAAGAAATGTGATATTATTGCTGTCACACAAAATTCTGTTAAACTACAAGTTAATATATTTTAAAATGTTAAAACTCCTAAGACATTTATATAAATTATTTGAAATTAAAACGTCCCACTTTGGAGCAACGCTGAGTAGTTTTGGACGCTATTCTGCCCTGTGCGCTCGAGTGAAAACGCGGGAGGCTCGCACTGTTACGTAGCCTATTTCCCATACAGAACAACATTAAAAGAGCAGTATACATAGTGTATTATTTATTTTTTATTTTTTACACTATGTATGTAAAGTAAAAAATAATAAAACTTTATTTTAAAGACCTCCAACTATAAGTGTCACCTTACAAATTTGTTTTGCTGTAGCAATATTTAATGTAAATCATTTGGACTGAACGTGAAGACTAGGGACAACATACATTCACAATAAATTTACAAACAAAGATAACAAAGATAAAAGTGTCATTATTGTGATCCTTCTCAGCTGGACACTTAAATCACCCTCAGATAAATTAATGTAACTGAAATAATCTATATAATTAATAAAAATCTTTTTTTAGCTTAATTTGAATTTCACTTTTAGCCAAATCACCCTCAGATAAGTTAATGTAACTGAAATAATCTATATAATTTATAAAAATCTTTTTTAGCCTAATTTGAATTTCACTTTTAGCAACTCATTTTCATGTGTATTACCTTTATGTACATCTAATAAAAGACTAAATTAATGTCGGCACTGCTACTGTACAGGAATAAAACTCAATAATATTGATTATCTGAATTACATGAATTTACCTGAAGGTGACAGGAGTACAGCTAATGAGGATGATGACGAAGATGTTCTGTGATGCTCTTAAGAAAGTTCCTCCAGAAACTGATGTTTTGACTCTGTGCCGAGATTCCGAAGGTATAAGTGTTTCGAAACACTGCTTCGAAATGTGATTAAAAATACCCATGTCACATGACTATGACTAAAGCTTTGGCGAAACCACACAATCCAGGTGCTTCAACCTAACTTCCAGAAAGTTTGAAAATGGCCTTTAGCCTCCCTGACTCTCTCCAAGCTCATGTTGTTATGGAGAAGGCCGCCACTCCGCCTCCTCCGCACCGCCAGAGGAAGCCATCACCAGAATATTAGTTCTGTATTCTGACTACAATTCCCATTTTCCCCGTGCCTAGGGCTGATTACTTCCTGTTTGCTGCACCTGCACAACATTTCAGAGTGGTTTCCCATTGTTGTTTACCTGGTTTTCACTTGGATTGTCTATCGTGTTTTTGTTTTGCTGCCTGCCTTTTGACCTTTGCATTAGATTACGTTACTGATTGATATCTGCCTGCCCTGACCTCTGTCTGTACTATCGTTTTGATTTTGCCATTTCCCCATTGCTCTGTTTGCCGGTATTCGACCTATTGCCTGTTTGACCATTTTGTTATTAAAAGCTGCAAATGTAACCACATGTCCCAGAGTCTTCGTTACACATATAAGTGTCATACAGATATTAAAAACTCAACACATTAAAAAAACACAAAAATAAACAACACTATAAATACTTTATACTTCACTGTGGACAAGGATGCCAAGCCCAGGATTTGAACCCAGGCAGACAGCATGTCAGTCAATAGCATTTAGGGAAAATGTATAAAATTAAAAAAAATTAAAAATTCTGTCATTTCTGTGACTCCTATGATTTGCCATTCACACTTTACTTTGAAAAGGCTTATGACTGACTTGCAAATAAAAACTTTCTCGTTCTCTTCTCTTTTTCTCTTGTGCTTTCATAAAGAAAATTTAATAATGATGGCTAATGGCTTTGCTAAATCATTTTAGTATATTTTAAGTACATGAATAGATACTAATGGCTTTCTTCTTTTCACTTATGATTATGCATCACTAACAAGATGTGATTCAATTTAAATACAGGGAATAAATTGCATTATGGACTTGCATTGAATTCAATATGCTCAAGTTTTTAACACTAAAAACAAGAGTTATAGTATATAACTCTTATATACTATAACTCTATAGTCTAAACAAATAAATTACTGCAGAATCACTTAAGCACTGCAGCAAAAGCCTGAAAAATACTAAAAATGACATTCATTGGGGGCAAACTCACTAAAAAGTTGCACAACTTTAGCACACATTTTTAGCACCTGCATCTTTTTTACAATCCACCCACAGTTCAGCTTGACTCTGCATTACTGTGTGACTGTGCCATTTTAAAATCAATTCATTGTCATCCTTTTTACCACAACGCCTCCGTTTTATGCAAATGAGCCCTATTCTAAAATGTGGTTTATTTACAAAAGCCAGTACTATTGGATGATGCAAAAAACACTACAGACTTGTGACATGGATGTGAATACTTAAACTTTTGAAGAGCATTATAAAGAGCTGATTAAGATGTATGGCTCACAGTGGTGGAGTGATACTTTACAGCCCTAGTAAGTATGCTGTTCAGCAGTTCAGAACTACACTGCAAGATCTTTTGACCCTGTTTTTGCTGCTTTGTTTAATTCCTTTAGTGAAATGACACAGCTAGAGCGTGAAAATACATGATGATATAAATTATATCAGTGGGTGCAGTTTATTCCTAGTGAATTTCTTCATTGTTTTTCATGTAACAGGTGAGTTGTTTACTCACACTCACCCTAACAGTGGTGCGGCTGTCAAACGTAAAGGATTTGATCTGTCCATTTTCCAGAAACACCTTCATCACATTTGGTATTAAAAGCAGAGAGTCGTCTTCAAGCATGGTCTGCAGGAGAGACAGTGAAAGGGAGAGAGGGAGAGAAGGAGGGAAAGAGAAGGAAGAAGGCAGTCAGTGAAACCTGGATGGGTTTTTCAGAAAAGAAAACATTCTAAAGGTCAATACAGAAAATCAAATAAGTAAATCTGAGTTCTAAGGGAGAGGAAATGAAGAAACACATGAGAGGACTCTACTGGATGGAAAACTAGCAATTAGAAACAATGGTTAAAAGGTTGATACTTGTCTAACAAATAATAGTTTAATTGGACTGAAACCACTGAGACAGAGTATTAATGAGTAGAATTAAGTATTGATCGTACAGCTATTTTTTCCACATCAACATTTATTCAAACCATTTATTCTAGGAGATGCAGATGTTAATTAAATAATAACATTAACTTGCAGTATGTAGTTGTAGCTAAAAAATGAACTCTTATTCAAAGCATTCTGTCTAGGTTCAATAAAAAAAAAGGTGCACTAAGTAATTGTTGATTTATGCATGCTGCCTCTTATTTATTTTGCTTCAAACGTAGATATTCCAATGAAACCCTAAAACCCTAAGGCTGTCCAGAACTGCAAATCATCCATCTTCATCTTACTAGACCTGTCTCCTGCCTTAAACACAGTGAATCACAAGATCTTCTTGTCCACCCTTTCTGATCTGGGCATTATAGTAATTGATCTTTGAGTCCAGCCTCACAGGCCTATCCTTTGAGGTTTTCTGGAGGGGACGGCTAAGCCACATAAGCCAGCAACTGGGGTGCCCCAAAGTTTAGGAATTGGCCCTTTATACCACCAAAATAACTTACACCACCAACTAACTTACCTTTACACTCACATCCGCTGAGACCATCACAAAAAAGTAGCTTAAACACACCTCTTCCAAGAGCATCTAACTAATACCAAAGTATTTTTATGTAAAAACAACATTTTTTTCAACATTTTTTGTTTTCAAACAACAATTTTGTTAAAGCAAATGTTTCCATTTACCAGTGCCATTTATTATGCAGCGCAATTGACAGATTATAGGGAGAGTTACTGAGGATAAAGTTAGTACAAATGTCAAGTCATGTGGTCTCTACATGGTGGCCACCTTGAGGTCAGTGTCTTTCTCTTGCTTTGTTTCTATCTACTTTCAGGGTGTTTTCTATCTCTTATAAAGAAAATATTAGAAAATATATATTTCTGTCTTTCAAAAGTGTAATTTATCTCTTTAGTTATTAACTTTTTAACAAGAAAAAATTACTTAGTGCACCCTTAGGTAGATGGTGAAAAAGTCAAAGCATCTCTGTATTATTTGACGATGGATATAATGTTTCCCAAATATTTTGCATTGTATCAGAAATGAAAGGCCATTACTTTCACTGCCTTTAGCATCATATTGATTTGTACCAGGTGCCTGTCGGTGGTACTTTAAGTGTAGGTGAAATAAGGTGTACTTTCTCTGAGCTGTCCAATAATCTTTTACTAAGTGTCAAGCAAAAATGATTTCATTTAATCCAGTATATTGAATGAGGTTCAATAAATCTATATTTTCATATAAAAATCAAAATGAAGTATGCACGTTAATGCAGGGTTTTACCTGCATAAAGAGGTTTAGGCTACTTCTGGACATGTTTTTTAAGATCATACACAGAATGGAAACAACTAAGCAAGCATCAATGTGACATATCAGTGGCGATCATGTGATGAAAGGCGGTGATGTAAACAGGTTGACTAACTCTCAGTTTTACTTTCATACGTTCAACACAATCCCAATCAACTGCATGTTAACTACGGAGCAAGGTGATATGATATAAATAACAAGTCCCACGTTGACATTTTGTTGAAATTTAGTAGCTTATATACTCTGTACTGACAGGCGGGTTTTAATGAAAAAAGCCCCACTGGCCCCTGCTGATCACACAAAATGGATTGACATGATTAGAGGAGGCTCAGGTAAGGGTGGTTTGATCTTTACCGATTTTGGCCCTCTAGGCCTGATCAGCAAGTTTCTTCGTCCAGGAGAGCTGCACACCCCTCCCATCGATCCGCTTTATTAAATTGGTGCGACCAGCACCAAAGGGTGTAGTGTTGACTCTTCCTTGCTCGCAAGGCAGATATCAGACTGTATGGGACATAATCCATGGACATTGACATTAACATGGGTGCTATTGACCCATGTTTACTAAAAGGAGATGGAAGCTATAGTGCTAATGAAAGGCTACAAATGAATGAATGTCTACTAACAACATTAGCATTATGCAGAGACTGCAGTCCTCGGTACACATACTACCTTATGTGGAATTTTTTTATGCTACCATATAATTTTGTTACCCCAACATCTTCCTCAGAACATGGGGATTTATTCCAACACTTGCTGTTAGGATCTCCTTTCTGAAAGCCCATGAATTGATACAATTCAGAAACCTAGTTGTAGTTGCAATACTGTGGCACCTGTTTTAATTGGTGTATTTTACATTCAAAACATCAGCAACCAAACAAACTAGAGCTCATATGTTTTTCAAAATAGAACATCTGACTGGCTTATATGCAATTTCAGACAAACAGGAGAACCCTTTAATTTCAGCAAAGGTAAGTGTAGTAATTTCCAAAGCCTGTGTTTTCATGTATGCAGGAGTTCATAGATGGTGAATGGAGGTTAAATCACAGTGGAAGCACAAACGCCTTGGATTATTGCTTTAATAATTAATGATTATTCCCTGATCAGAATCTTAAAATGACAAGTCTTTCAGAATTAGCTCACACACTTCATTTCTGTCAGGCACATGTTCCCAGCATGTGTTGAGTCATTTCAGCACATAATGCTGTGTTAGCACAGAGATAACTGGTTGTATAATGTGAGCGAAAGGCAGCAGCACATACTGAGTCTGGGTCGCTGACGGACACTTTCTCAGAAAAGCGGACTTTGGGGGGATTGGTTCGCAGACGAGCTTTCTTGGCTGCACTTATGAAAGCAGATTTAGGTGACTAAGGAAACAAGAAAGGGAGGAAAAAGAGAGAAAAAGAGGAATAGAGGTTAAGTCTATTTACATGCATTGTTAATGCATGAGAGGTTCAAAACCAATTGCTTCGTCTTGGCAAACATCTAGGTAAAAATTAATACATTTTATATGTAAATTTGGTAATTCATTTAAAAAGCATCGGTAACACTTTATAATAACTACACCCTATGAATCATTAGTTAAGCATTGGTAAATAGTTAATTAATCATTTATAAAGCATTGTTCCTACATTAATAGACATTTGTAAGCAGTTTATAAATACAGCTATCAATGGCTTTATTCTTGCTTTATAAGCGTCTATATGATATGCTTAATAATTGTATTTTCATACTTTATTAAGGATCAGTTAATCATTTCTAAATTAAGCA
>JAZGTI010010209.1:0-17928 GCA_036877585.1 Botia kubotai
TAGGGCCAAGGCAACGAAAGACCTTACTGAAGCCAAGAACCCCCAAACAGGCAACAAGCCATATAAGAGGGGTGATTTCACTGATATGGTCCTTGTTATCATAGGAGGAGAAAAATCAGAGGCCCTGCATGGCATTGAAGGCATAGAAGCAGATGGAGAGGCCACAATTACAGAGACTAAGACTTCGGAAGAAAGCGAGCAAAATTCTCCTGCAGAGGAAATGTTTGTCCTGGACTTAACTGCAGTGATTGAGGAGGAAGATCCCCAGTGAATGTAATGAAGACAGTCCAAGACATTCCTACAAGAAAACGCAAACGTTCCTCAGCTATAAACCAGGATGGTGAAAGCTATGATTTGCTTCTGAAACGGGAAACCAAAAGAGCAGAAGTACAAATTGAACTGGGTAAAGAACAAATCTTGATTACCCAACTGCAGCAGAAAAATGTGCAGATGGAGATACATCTCCTAAAGGCAGAGATGGAAATAGCTGGTATCTGTCCTGTGAATGATTTTTGAGTATTGGATAGTATTGTTTTTGTTTTGTTATTTAACATAACATAATGTAAAAATGTTTCTGTTTATTACAGTGTTTCTGTTTCTTACAATTAAAACAAACAATGGCTATTTGTGGCCACCGGTATTTTGCCTACCTGTTGTTCTTTGCTAAGCCAGTAGGCTACACTGTTGGTTCCATTTAAGGCTCTGGTAAACAAGATTTGGTAATCCTGAAATTTGGTATTTGGATCACAGTGATCCAATCCAATGTTCCTTTAAAAAAGTGGCATAAAAGTAAGATGGATCAGGTGATCCTGGATAGCAAAACATGGGATTTCCAAATCCGAATCAATTTGATCCACATTACATTTTTTGAAAAACTGGGCCCAGCAGCCTAAAGCTTGAAATTGATTTTGTGAAACACCTTTTTGAGCGGCTGTGGTTGCTGCGCCTATAATGGCTAGAAAATTAGTCTGCTGGAATACTGGACTGAGTAAGGACTAATTTTAAATGTTTTTGGAACCAGAACCTTGTAACGGGGTGATTAGAGTCATCGACGAAAAGTGGATAGTTTGGAGACTGGACCAGGGAACGTCTATACTGCAGATAATTTAAGAGAGAGAGATACAGTTGAATGGGAGACGGTAAGTTAAAGATAAAAATAAAATGCCTTTTTGCTTGGTCTGTTTAACTTTGTTTAATAAAGAAAGTGATTGTTTCGTTGTCTAAAACCTGTAAGTCTGCGATTGTAGGATGGATAATCGGATTGAAGTGAGAAGTGATGGAGAGTTCGGAGCACCGGAGTAAACCAAAGAAGGCCAAGATAAACATTGCGTCGAGAGTGCGAGCGGTGTTAACGGAGTGGTAGCCAAGACGGAGGGTGTAAATGCAGCGGGTGAGTATGTCAATATTAATAGGCTGTCTGGTATCGGGGAGGGAAGGGTGGATTCTTTGAATGCCTTTAATGAGGAGGGAGGTTTGTGAATTGTTAATCGCTGGGGATGGTTCGCCGAAAATTAATTTATGGAAAAATTGTAGGCTGCTTAAGTAGCCTTTAATGGAACCGACTTGGATGCTTTTAACACTGTGAAGGTAAGATACGAAACAGGTGATAGATAGGAGAGAGAAATTCAGAAATTGTAGGTTATACACAAGGTGAAATGATTTACGTTTTTCCATGCTGAATGCTGTAGTGTCCTGTGAGAAATAGCTTGAAGGATGGAGTTAATGGAGGAGTCGAGGATATGATTTAATGGGTGATTTAGAGGAAGATGAGTTGAGAGTAAGGATGTACTGCAGTTGGGGATGGATCTGCTTCTGGAGCCAGCTGCCTGAATTTCTGAAAAGAAAAACGAGAGAGAGACTCAGTGATTTGATTTTTGGAACCCGGAATGTGCTCCACGATTATAACAAATTGATTGCAGGCTAGAACTGTATTTATGCCTTCAAAGTCCTTTTTTTTCCGGAAGTGGTTGGATGAGACAGAGTGAGTCTCGCCAGAGGGGGTGAGGGTAGATCTCGGCGTCTTGGCGTGCTAAGAGTGGAGCGGGTGGTTCTACGCACCAGAGATTGTGGAGGGTCGGTGTGGATTTGGTGGAGTAGATTCGCTCCTCGGTTTAGGAGATTGGGGTGGAAGAGCGTCGGTGGAAAGGAAGGTCTCCTCGTTGGACGGAAAAAGCTCGATTTAGGATATGGTAAACAAGTGGGCGGGGCCAAATGCTGCAAGACTGTCATGTGACGGAGGTGAGGGACGGCTATATATATGCATCGCTGCGTGATGATTGGTTGGATTACATGACCATGCTCCTCCTGAACTTAGTTAATAAAACTTCATTAAGAGTATGTCAAGAGAACGTTTACATCTTTAAGTGTATTTTATGAATATAAAGGAAGATCAACAGATGCTGTCCAGCACTCTCTATCTCTCTATCTCTCTCTTTACAAACGCACATATATACTGTACATACAGACAGGCAGACAGACAGACAGACTATGTTGATGGCATGTTGTGAGATTAAGCTTTTGTTCTTTTACTGTGTTAAATCTCATCCATGTCAACATATTGATTACAAATTTGTTCTCAAAAAGTGAGCAAAATGAAACAACACTGAGCAAAGTGTAAAAAAGTGTTGTGTGTTTGTGTGTGTGTGTTTTTGAGAGGTCAGATTGAGCAGAGTAGATACTAACTAAGCAATTAAAGAGCTAATACTCTCCAAAATTTATACTCTAGTGAAATATGCATGCACCTTAAATACTTCAGATTTCATACAGGCACATCAAGAGGGCTTTATAGCTTCAATCTTGAGAACAGGATGAAAAATGATTAAAAAATTTTTTTTTTTTTATAATTTTATTTCATTTTTTAGACATTGTTTTTCCACGTTTTATAGTGGTCCAATACCAGTGGTGTAGCTTAGTTATTTTGTAGTGAGTATACTGATTTTTTCTTCCCAGTCTAATACTAACCCTTCCCACAGCGACACCCCATAAGCACCACCACACGCACTAATGTATGCATACGATATGCATCTACATGTGATTTAGAGCATTCTAAAAGACTACTTATGTAGTATCAACATGTCAAATATAAGCAACACAAGACTGGATTGCTTTTCTGCTATTAAGTTTTAATTACACCTAACTCAGCCAGTTAAGAGCTACATTTAGCCTTAATATGGTCCCTGAAGCACAGGTTTTATCAGCTGGCAATTTTCAGTGCACAATTAAGAATGTAATTATTAACAATAATGGAAAGCTGTGGCTTATCAGTAGCAGTATTAACAATGAACATTCGTGCAGTTCTATCACCAGTGTCCCCCACAGAATTTTGCGACACTATGAGGGGTGGACCTCTTCCCCTCCAGGTGGGTCCAGGGTATGCGCCACTGCTAGAAAATGTTGTACATTTTAAAGGTAAACGCAACAATTTGGTGCATTGTGAGAGCAGTGTACTAAGTGACTAGAGCTATGAAAAAACAATGCTGTGCTCCAGTAATAATTTAGTCATTGATTGCATAGAGTTAGGATATGGCACAAAAGTCACACAACACATGATAAATTAGATTCCTAAATTGTCAAAATATAATCTTCACTGTATGAATTCTTGTTTAATCTACAAAAGTTATTCAGTTAAGAGCAGTAAATGATTCTCTCTTTTTCTTTTATTGTTTGATTAATATTAATGTCATAGACAAAAATATTGGGAATATTAGCCTGCTGTCCCTTTAAGAACTAATGCATGGATTGAATACTGTATTGACACACATCCTGTTTGTTTCCCAGCTGTTTACATTCACAACAAATATTTACAGTCCAATACGCCATGGAAAAACATTTTGGGGTGTGCATACAGAAAACCCCCATCTTGATGTCTTAAATACAGCCCAGTTAAACAATACAATGCTACTTTCACAGTTCATGGTCTCAGCTTGTGTATATGCGTGCGCAGTGAAGGGCAAGGGTCTGATTGATTGAGAGGGACAAATACTTCACTGAAACAGAGGCTCAAAACACAACGTTAAAGATTTGAGTGTAGTTTGAGTTTGCTTTTATTTCTCCTCTCCTTTAGTGATTTACATAAATAATTAAAACTTGCCTGAGAATGGCCGCCAAACAACCGTGTTGTTTTTCCTTGATAGGTGACATCAGATCAAGGCCTCAATGCTTTAAAAGTCAGTGCTTCGCCGCAAAGATGGGGTGAATTTATAAATAAAAGTGTGAAAGTTGTGACAAAATGTAATTACATATCCTCCTGTTTTTTTAAATGGGTATAAAGAAATCTTTGACCTTTCCTAGTTAGTGTACTAGGAAAGTGATACCTGTGTATCACATATATTACACCACTCTCCAATAACAGCTTTCAAAGTGCTGTACATTCGTAAAAGTTGACATTCTTCCACGCTCTGTGAAACAGCCGTTAAAAGCTGATGAAAGAAATGTACCAATGTGCAAATGTGGGGTAGTTCCACTGTTGCCTTTAACATTCATAAATCTATTTCTCTATTTGATTATAGTTCTGCAATGTTGTGTGTTTGAATTTATTGTATAATCATAGATTACTTACCTAAGTGAGTGACGTGGAGACCAGAGCATGATAAGGTGTGTGAACACACTATATTCTTTATCTACTCACAGTTAAAACAATGTAATGTCTAACATTAAATATTGCTTCTTTCTGACAACCAGGTTTTTTCAGTCTTTCAATTTTTCTTACCTATCTCTACTCCTGGTTTTATATTGGATTTCATCTTACAGTATTGTTTTATTTGCATAAAATATCTAACGTATGACTATGGTTTGATTGCAGACATGAATAATTAAATATAATGGGGTCAGTAAGTGTGTTTCCTATCACACTCACATACACAGCAGGCAGTTTCTGTCATATATAATGTGCAGATTAACTAAATCTCATGTCAGATTTATTGCCAAACCTCTAATAATGGATTTAGAAAAATCCACATATAAAATCCATTTATAATCTGACATCACAGTTGACGCCCCTTTAGAAAGCACTGCAAAACTCTGACACTGTCACGTTGGTATAATTGTTTCTTTAATTTTGGTGCTTGCTAATTTGAGTTAGGCACTGCTTGAGCCCATTTCCATTTAGATTCACACATCGACTGCCCAAAACTCAAATCAGAGGTGCTTTGCTCGTGAATATTACTGGTGTTGCATAATGACAGCATTACAAATACCTTTATAAGCATAGATTCACGGATAAGACTGTACTATGGCTCTGATCATAAGCTGTAGAACTCATAAGAAATGTTTCTCTGCATTTAAATCCCCATAAAGTTTTCAATTTAAAGTGAACATGAAAGTTGAACATGAGAGTTAGACTAGCAGTATGCATTAATAAAACAACAATCAGTGTATTGTAAAGAAAAAAGTGTTTAAATTCTTTTCTAAATCTTTCATTGGAATATATAGATTCGCTTCACCTCTGAAACTACTTCCCTATACAGATGACATCATCTAGGTTGTGTGGGCGGTTGTTAACTAGTAGTCATTTCTGTTCAGGCATTGTAGGTTATTGCATGTAATGCTACTAAAGTAAATAAATATTATATATAAAACACTTTGTAAAATGAGTGTTAACATTCAGATAAGTGGAAATGCTTTTAAAAGCACAAGAGTGTCAGGATCCTGGCTGCTGCCAGTCTTAGAGATCGCGTTTTGACACAGTCTATGTTACATGTCAGGGCACGGGGTTTAGACTCTTCTCGTCTTAGTTCGGTTATGGTTTGAGTTGGAGTCTGGACTCGCGCTCTGGGTGTGCGTTATGTGTGGAAGCACATGGCTAATTTGCATATTAATCTGCCATGTGCTCTCCGGTCATACGTCATCACCCCGCGTCTTTCAGTCTGTTGTTTGCAGACTGTTGTGCTCGTTACTTGCTGTTACTCTGTTCTTCTTCATTAATTCGTCTTCCGTCTACAGGATAAGTGAAACTCGCGTCTGTGTTATTTGGTTATTGTCTTGTTTCTGCCTTGTTCCGTGTTTTAATATTTCCCTGTCTGGTTCCCCATTCAAGTCTTGGTTGAGTCAGTGTTATCCGTTATGTTGTCCATGTCAGTTACGTATTACGTCTAGTCTTTGTTGTCCATTTGATTATTGTATGTTTATTATTTAATATTTATCAGTTACCCATTTGTAGTTTAATAGCGTTCCTTTATCTGTATCTGTGTTAATATTCTTTTTCTCCATGTTCATTTGTTTCTACTCCTGTTCTAAGTTTATATTTAGTTTCTGATTATTGTTTCTATTGAATCTGTTTAGTCGCCCTCTAGTGGCAGTTTTGGTTTTGTTGTTTTTTGCTGTGTCCAGCGTGTTCTTTAACAAAGTTTTGTTTTTTGTACCGCTGTCTGCACCTGGGTTCCTTTAGTTCACAACCCTGACAAAGAGTGGGTACTGGCCAGTAGTTTTCCACAAACCACTGCAAACTTGCAATAGGTCTGTTTCTATTCTGGTATGTAATACCCACCCAAACTTAACAGATATAACATTTAGTTGGACAAACAGAGGTAAAATACTGAGGTCCAACAACTAGAAGGGTTTGGAAGAAAGTTCCCACAGAATAACTTGATGTAAAAATATGGATTGTACTGTCTTTTCATGTTCTTCTGTGTGAGTAAAGTAAACACTTGGTCAATTGTTATTTGTACACAAATATTACCAAAGTTGAAAACAATCTTCAATGTTTCAGGAAAAATAGCTTTTGGGTTTAGAATAACTATCCCTTTAACTCCTTGAGCACAAACCAGACATGAACATGACAACAAAAGGAAAGGTTGCAGACACTTCAGGGTTCCTTGTAAAAACGAGAAATATAAAGGGATGAATAAAAAGTATATTTTAGTGAAGATCTAAACTATAGGCTTCCACTTTGAGTTTAATTAATAATTTACTTAGACAAGTGAATTTACCTAAAGGCTGTTAGAAATGTTAGGTACGCAAGCCCTAAACTCATTAAATTTATTTAAAATATGCCTATTTATTAATGATGTTTTGTTAATGTGTTTTGTCTCATCACATGGACAATTATGAATTACATTATGGATCATGTAAATTATTTTTCATTTAAACCGGCATAGTTTGCATCAGTGGAGATTAGTGCCGGTCGTTTAACATTTTTATTAAACAGTTGTGAAGTTTTACATTTTAGCTACTTACATTGCGCTCTTTCATAGAGAGTGCACTGCTGAAACTCACACTTTGCTTCTGTGAACATCCTACCTTCTTTGATTTAATTCTCACCTCGCCACATCGGTTATTTTGACATTGATGAGCACTGTTTGACTGCTAACCATAATGAGATCAGTTCTCTAAACATTCTTCTAAAATACAATGGTGGGTATGGAAGAACCTCACTGAAAGTTTCATGATATTATTTTTTGGGGGGGAATAGAAGTTCTGCTGCTGGGTAAATAAAGTCGGATACATCACAAAGGTTTCTGTTCCTGTTCCTCTGAAACATTTTATTCCTCTGTTCTGTTTGAGTTCAATAAGCTGACTCCTCACAAACCTCCAACTGCAAATTGATGTTGGCATGCATGACTTCTACTGTGAACCTTTATTATAAAGAGAATGCAAAACATAACCTATAACTTAAACACAGTGACCGGATGAGTGTTGATGATTAAAACATGGTGAAGCTGAGAAACGTCAGGTGTATTGTGTGTGTGGGAGAGTTTGACAGCAGCTCTCATCTCCATAACAGCATTCTGATGTGCAGCAGATGTTTGGGAACAGGACTTCTATCTCCATTACCAGCAGGTGGATAGCAGGAACCTCCACACCACATGCACGTTACAACGCTATGAAACATAAAATAACAATTAAATTATAACAATAATAAAATATAGCTGCAAACAGCATTTACGGGGTCAAGCCCACTAAAGGCCCAAAGAAAATATTTGTGTACATCAATGATAACTGGTTTAGATTAAAACCACAAGTAAAACCAATTACAGCAATATGAATTGTATGACCAATAGGTGACACTTTCACCAAATTGTTACAGTCAGGATGTAGTCAAAAGAAGGTTCACGTTAATACGGCACATTAAGATCTAACATCGTTGCTCGAGAACAATTTGATCTATCAAAAAGAATTTTATAACTTTTTGTCAGGATGATGAATGCAAAATTTTGTGCAAATTAAACACAACCTAGGAGGAGTTAAAAAAGTAGGTCATGCTTGTGATGATACATACTAAGCTTGCAGCTGCACTTCGCAAGTCTAGTGGGGTTCGCAGCTTGATTTGGCAGAGGAGCAGCTGGTGACAGGCTCTGTCTTTTCTCTCGTACTTTCCGCTGAATTAACGAGCACACACTGTCCATGCACAAATGTAATATAGGTATTTATATTTATATTTATGCATTTGGCAGATGCTTTTATCCAAAGTGACTTACATTACATTAAACACATAAAAATATTTATACACATATGCAGAAGCAGGTCAGGCTGGTGCGTCCCTGCACACTGTGGAAGTTTTGCAGGCATACCAAGCTGACCTGCCTAAGGAGGACCAAGGTGGGGGATTAGAACCAGATCTTTTAAGTCTTCTGCCTACTGGCAGCAGCAGAAGGCCAGCATAGGAGCTCGAGCCACACCGCAGAGACCTAGGGGGGTTGGGCAGCACATGCAGGCCTCGCAGCTCAAGAGGAAGTTCTATCTGAGGACAATGCTTTTTTCAAAGACTGCAAAGAACACCTGACGCAAGCAGCACTATACTATATCTCTCCCATCTTCTCTCTTTCATGTACAGATACCTCCTGCCGGTTCTCTAAATCACGAGACTGGACAGGTAGAGAGGATGATACTTCTCTCAGATTTCCTGGCAGCATGTAAACTTCTGCCCAGTTTATCCACATGACTGTTGACTACAACAGACGGGGTTACAGAATTCAGTTTGCCTGCCATCCTCCTTGCTTCAATAGCATCAATAGCAATAGATCTGAAGGACACATACTTTCACATCAAGATATTGCCAGAACACAGGAAGTTTCTCAGGTTTGCTTTCTGATGCAAAGCTTACCAAAATCGAGTGCGTCCTTTCGGCCTAGCCCTACAAGACGGTTTCAGTTCTGGCTAAAGAAAAACTGGGTTTTGAGACCAGATGGATTTGGTCTCAAAATCCATCCGCTTAGGATGATAAGGGTTACGCGCTGAGGGCTTTATACCTTTTCTATGTGGCTCAGACCCTGGTTCTTACCTTAGGTCCCACTCTTCGCTAAGTAAAAATGGGTTTCCTCCCAAAATCCATCCGCTGAGGATGGTAAGGTTTACGCACCGAGGCCTTTGTACACTTTTTACAGTGCCTTACAAAGTATTCATACCCCTTGAACTTTTCCACATTTTGTCACATTACAACCACAAACTTGTGTTTTCTTGTGTTCTTGTACAAACTTGTGTTGTCAACCACAAACAAATGTTTTTTATTGAGATTTTATGTAATAGACCAACACAAAGTAGCACAGAATTGTGAAGTGGAATGAAAATGATACATGGTTTTTAAAATTTTAAGCAAATAAAAATCTGAAAAGTGTGGTGTGCATTTGTATTGGTCAAGGCCATTCAGGGAGCTGGTCTCATGCTTTAGGACCCAGCCTTGCCCGCTAACATACCGCCTCTAGCTCCATCGCCCAGCGCCTTAGGCCCGGTAAGCCTTGCGTTTACCGAAAAGTGTGATGGTTCACCTTCAAAATGTAAGGGATTTTTGCTGCTGTTTTCTCTGTTTGTTAATCAACAGCCATCTTTGTACCCAACTGACTCTAGTAGGATAGCTTTCGTTTGTTTTTTTTTCGTTCTCTCCTAACTGGAAAGGTGCTAGACTGGGCAATGGCGGTGTGAAGGTTGGATGGTTTAGTATTTCCTACCTTTGATATTTTCCTGCAGCGATTCCGCGAGGTGTTCGAACACTTAGCAGGAGGTAGAAGCCCGGGTGAGCAATTGTTAACCCTCGCCCAGGGAAAACTGACTGCATCTGAACATGCATTAACTTTTTGTACTCTGGCAGCACAGACTAACTGGGTCAAGAATACCCTAAAACTGTGTTTCCGCAGAGGCTTGAATCCGGTGCTCCAGTCCAGAACTTGCCTGTAAGGATGAAGGAGGAACCTCAGGGAGTTTATTGATCTAACTATTCAAATGGATAACCTCATTCGTACCCACAGATCCAGGGCCATGTCTATCTTACAGTATACCACACAGGCAGAACCCATGCAATTGGGTTCCACTCACCTGACTCTGGAGGAGCGAACTCTGCGTATCCAGAATAACCTGTGGTCATATTGTGGTAACCCAGGTCATGTCAAAGTTTTGTGTCCTGTTTGCCCGTACCCAGATCGATGCTTAGTGAGTGCTACTTCCACCTCCATAAAACCCAATTCTAGGATTTCTTTACCGGTAACTTTAATGATGGCAGACCAGACCATAGGAACGGTGGCTCTAATTGATTCAGGAGCTAATTTTATGTCAAGTGAATTTGCTCTGAAACATCACATGCCATTGTCTTTTGCTGATTGTTCCTTAACAGTGGAGGCGTTAGACGGGCGACCACTAGGAGAAGGTGGATCAACCCAATTAACTGAAAACATTAAGCTGTGTGTTGGAATCCTCCACTCTAAAGAGATTCAATTCTATGTCATTTCTTCCCTGCATCACACCATAATATTAGGTCTACCCTGGCTGAGGCAACACAAACCTGTCATTTCCTGGAGAGAGGGAGAACTACTACAATGGGGGTCCACTTGCTTTTCACCAATGTGCTGCCCAACCAATGTATCCAGAAGGTCAGTCATTCCATTAGCTCCCTAGGTCCTGAAATGAAAGAATACATTGAGGAGCTAGAGAAGGGTTATTATAGAATTATATTATTACTATAGAATTAATTGCCAGTATATTACCACCACCAGTAGTTATATATCTTGATCCTAACTAACCTGCTGAGCATTTAAAATGGTTTGGGAAACAGTTCTTATATAAGATTCAAATGCTGAAGATGGCACCTAGATAAATTTTGATCATCTAGCAATAACAATCCTTTGTTATAGGAGAACCATTAGGTAATATGAATAACAGGGGTGTGATTACAAGTGATGGGACGTATTTTGAAATAGTGAATCATATAAGCATAGGAGCAGAAGGAGTTAATACTAGACAAAGTAACTGTGACACCTGATCCTGGAAAGTCTGTCTTAGAGAGTTAGAAATGAGGTGAAATGCATAAATTAGAAAGTGACATGCCTTGAGTAGGCTCTAAATGTTGAGATTCTTTAATAAATTAGCAAAAAACAGATTAATTTGGGTGCAACAAACTGTTTTAAATGCAGAAAGCATTTAAAACACAGCCTGTATAAGGAAATTAATGTATGTGATAAACTATTGCACAGAGAGAGGCCTAACCCTTGTAATATAAATGTAATTATTTAATTTTTCTATTGATTCGAAACATTTCGAATTAATGGTACAAAAATAAACCTGGAAAAATTAGGATTCCTATACCTGGTGTGAAGTTGTATACCAGCAAGCAGTTCATGTATTGTGGTGATTGTCAGGGTCTGAGCAGA
This sequence comes from Botia kubotai, assembly GCA_036877585.1. Taxonomy (NCBI): domain Eukaryota; kingdom Metazoa; phylum Chordata; class Actinopteri; order Cypriniformes; family Botiidae; genus Botia; species Botia kubotai. Next base: position 11,574 of record JAZGTI010010209.1, read on the forward strand.
AACCAGGCGGAGATACAATTGCAGGTTAGTAATTTGTGTTCCTGTAGCACACATACTAACAAAATGTATAACTTGAATGTACTGTAAATCGCTTTGGATAAAGCGTCTGCCAAATGCATAAATGTAGATGTAATTTATTAACAAAAGGAATAATTCAACAGCAAGCAATAGTCCAAACAAAAACAATAGAACATGCCAGCAGAGAAACAGATGAGACCAGAGAGAAGTTCAGTACACAAGCAGATGGACAGGTGATTGGTGTCCAGATGGCAGAGGATGGCAGTGGGCAACCAGGAGGGAGATAAGCAGGGCAGGAGAAACAGCTGTGTGGCAGGGTTGGAGGGATGACTGGGGAAACCGGTGAAGAGCAAGAAGATGGTGGGCGCCGTCTGGAAAATAAGGTGACAGAAACAGGGAATGCAAAACTGAAAAAGAAAGAAAAAACAACAAAGCACAAAAACAAGCGAGGGGTCTTAACACAAAAAAAAGAGGGCAGAGTTTTGAAAAATTTACATTTAGCATAGTACAAACAGATTTATTAAAAATTGTTACACAGAGGAATAGCACAGAAATTCAGACTACAACAGCCTTTAAAATATGGAGCACTAACAGGGTCAGCACTATGGACAGGGGCCGTAACACAGCCAGAGTAGGACAGAAAAATGCAGAGTGTCTGTGCAAACTGCACAGTGTAACAGAATACTGTTTGCAGAGATGGAGGAAGAAGGACGAAGGAGCGGAACGCAGAATAACAAACATAAAGGTATTTAATTACACGACAACATACAAACACCAACCATAAATACAAAACAAGGGAGGAGAAACAACAGACATACAGAAGCGTTATTTAGTCAATACAATCCACAGGAATACAACTCACAATCATTCACAATGCACAACAATAACTGACAACCTGACAGGAATAAGAAGAACTTAAAAAGCAGTCCAAATGAGGGTGAAACAGGTGGTGGACCTAGTGGATTGATAGGTGATGGTGGAGACGAGGGAGCTGGAAGACACAGTGGAGCCACAGGGTCGTAGGGCCAGTTCGTACTCACACCCAGTGGTGGTGTCGTGGGCAGGGTCTTCCAAACTACCCTCAGCCGGCTTACGCACCTGGTCAGACATTTCATTAGGCTCTGGCTCCAGGGCGATCCAGCTCTCGGTCACGTCGGGTTCTGGCTCTCCATCCGCGGTGGGCTCAGGCTGATGCTCCGCATCGTGGGGTAATGACTGGCTGAGTTTAATGACCCGGGGCTGGACTCCACTTCATCCACGGTGAACTCTGATTCCGTCAACCATAGAGCGAGGTTGACGTAACTCTTCAGAGTCCACACCGGATTTGTGCGTGGCATGACGAAGTGGAGGTGTTCGTCCAGCCTGCACCAATATTCCCCCTATTAAGGTGAGGTTATCACATGTGGAGTTATAGGCAAAGTCCAAAAACTCCTGTACATATATTTCTATGTCTCTGCCATTTTGACTTCCAAAATAACAGAGTTGTTGCTGAAAAGTGTTATAAATGACATGATTTAGCTGAGAATTATTTATGGAATTCATAAAATAGTGTACCCCTGGTAACGTTGATTATAGTCTGCCATCATGACCAGGTAGAGATCTAATTCTTCATTCCAATCAGAGAAAACTTGTTATAGAATGTCTGTATAAATACCAAAAACAGCAACAAATTCAGGAAATTATTTTATGGTTATGTAAACTTATGCTGTGTTACCACATTACCGCTGTCAAACATTTGTTGATCGGCCACTGACAAAGGAAGTAGCCGTGTAGCCAAGTATACGACCTTACCTTGGATAACATTTGTACTTAATTGGGGCCCATGGTAGCAGCAGCTGGATGTATCAAATCGCCTACTTGTGGTGGAACTTTAGTGACGAGCACATCTTCGCTCAAAAAACACAAGAATATCTAGAGCCTTGAGAGTACTGATGATTTGGTGAAGAGGCCACTAAGCACATGGAAAATTATGGCAGCCAGAGGCCAAATTACTTGACAGCCAGAGGGAAAAGTGGAATAGAAACATCATCAGAGTCAGTGTAATCACAGTCGACAATAGCTTTCAAACATCCCGTCCCCATCCCAGCATACGACCGCTGGTCAGACACTCGAAACCTGTTCGGAAGCAGGTGAAAACCTGGCCAGCAGGAGCCATCTCTGCTCTTTAGGACTGTTTTGAACACACTGACTGGCACATGTTCAGGGAAGTGGCAACGGACAGCGACTTCACCAACTGAGGAATACGCAACATCAGTGACCAGCTATATCAGCAAGTGCATTGATGACGTCACTGTCTCCAAGACCATCACCACACGCTCCAACCAGAAGCCATGGATGACTGCAGAGGTGCGTGCACTACTGAGGACCACTACTGTCCGCTACTGAGGACACCACCTTTAGAGCAGGCGACAGGGTGGCCCTAAGAACAGCGAGAGCTAAACTGTCCAGGGGTATCAGAAAGGGAAAGCGTACACATGCTCAGAAAATACACAACCATTTTGAGGCCAACGAGCCTGAACCCTCTGCCTCCCTCTGCAACTGGATCCTGGACTTCCTGGATGGGAGACCTCAGTCAGTCCAAATTGGAAACAGCACCTCCGACACCCCAACACTGAGCACTGGAGCCCCCCAGGGTTGTGTGCTCAGCCCATTGCTGTTCACTCTGCTGACAACCATGGTGGGTCTCATCAGCAAGAACAACAAGTCAGCATACAGAGAGGAGGTGCAGCGGCTAACAGACTGGTGCAGAGCCAACAACCTGTCTCTGAACGTGAACAAAACTAAAGAGATGGTTGTTGACTTCAGAAGAGCACAGCATGACGACTTTCCACTGAACATCAGTGGCTCCTCTGTGGAGATTGTCAAGAGCACCAAGTTTCTTGCCGTTCATCTGGCAGAGAATCTCACCTGGTTGCTCAACACCAGTTCCATAACCAAGAAAGCTCAGCAGCGCCTGTACTTTCTGAGAAGACTGAGGAAAGCACATCTTCCACCCCCCATCATCAGAGTCTCTCTTCCCTCCATTACAGACATTTACACCTCATGCTGCATCCACAAAGCCACCAGCATTGTGGATGACCCCACACACCTCTCCAATACACACTTTACCCTCCTACCATCTGGTAAACTGTACCGTGGCATTGCAACTATGCAATAGTTTCTTCCCCCGTGCCACAGACTCCTCAATACTCAGAAACTGGATTGAAGAAACACACACACACACACACAGAGTTATTTATACACACAACTGTGTATCCTCCACAGTTTTTGATTGTGATTGTGTTGCAGGCAATTGCATGTTTATGATTTTTTTCTCTGGCAGGAAATTCATAAAATCATCACTACTATGATATTGACAACTGTCAACATCATAATTTATAATTTATCTTTGGTTAATTAAGCCACTGTGTCAAATAAATATGTTCATTTTCTTCATTTTCTTCTAAAAGATTTTAAAAGTAGGCAGATCTGGAGCTTTTTAGAGCCTTTCTGTAATTTGAAATACTCTCCTTCCATGCTGTATGGAAAACCTCCAGTTTTGTATGTCCCAGTACTTGCATACTATTTTTCTATGCAAGAAAATGTTTATACTTTTTCATAACAACAGTATATACTTTTAGGGTATAATCGATGAGTAATAAATGACATGGGATTAGAGTTATCAAGTAAAACTTGCACCAGAGCCTGCAAGCAAACTGCAATTGGTCACCTTACACATCAATCAAACAGTGGTTCCTGGCCAGAATAAGCTGCACCATGAACCAGATCTTATAATATTTGTTAAAGGTCTGGGTACTATAGACAAATGTAGCAGTATCCAGGCTATTAAAAAGCCAGGAGGAACTTATTCTTCAAACTTATTAAGAATTAAAACAGTCAAACTGAATAAGATAAGCTGTACTAATACTTCTCTCGTTGAAGAACTCCCAGTTAAAACTATAAATGAGTATGATCTATATTTAGAAGGACTGATAGGGTTGTGGTTTCTGTAATCTTGAGTAAGTGTGTGAGTTTGCCCAGCAATGAAAATTCGGTCATCTTTTACTGATCCTCATGTCACTACCGGACCCCAAAAAAACAATATATACTTTATGCTTACGTTTTATGGATGTAGAAGTCCTAATAACTATGTTTTTTAGGTTTAAAGCTACTTTTAAAATCCTTCATAAATTATTTTTAGACGATTATTAGATGAATCGACTACTGATAAAATGACGATTGACCGAGCCATCATTTGTAAGAGTTTCTCCCTAATTTGGAAGATCTTTTTATCTATTTTGTGTGTGTGGTCTTTTTATTTCCAACATCCCCACAACAGTGGTAAAAGTCACACACACCTACATCGTGGGGACTAGTCAGTGGTCCCCACAAGGAAAATTGATTATTAAACCTACTAAATGATGTTTTTTTGAAAATTGTAAAAATTTTCACAAAAGGTTAGTCTGAGGATTAGGTTTAGGGGTAGGGTAAGGGTTAGGGGATAGAATATTCAGTTTGTACAGTATAAAAATCATTATGTCTATGGAACATTCCATCAAAGCATAGAAACTTAAAGTGTGTGTGTGTGTGTAAATATGGACCCAGATATTAGATAAATCTAACAGATACCAGGAAAATCCTGAGGGTGCACAAGCCTGTAATATTCAGTGTTATTTTGCAGTGATGTCCATCACCATTAGCGCATCAGCAGTTAGTGCACATGCTCCAGACACATTAAGCTCTGGTGCTCATGCCAAAGGTGCAGCAAGAAAAGGTTTCATTCTGATTAGGTCAATTTTCTATTTCCTCAGTTTCCAACACACTTACTCCATGCTGCAAAATCAAAATCAAATTAAAAACTCAAAGACAACTTGGTTGTACAAGATGTTGCCCATGCTGGTATTATTCAGTCTACTGACAGTCTCTGGCAGTCTCTAACAGTCTCTGGCAGCCTCTGAAGGGTGCCCCTATTCAAATAATTTAATCACTGGATTAATCACTTCGTCTGTTAACAGGTCATTTTTTGTGACATAATTTCATGTTTTACTGTTTTAAATAAAAATTGACCCTGTTGAATTTTTTCATACATACAAGTGTTACAAGTGTTACAAGTGTAGTTTATTGTCATTTCAGCCATATACAAGTACATAGTGAAACGAGACAACGTTTCTCCGGACCAAGGTGCCTACATAAGACAAACACTGAACATCACAGACATACAGGGCTACATAAATTAAACATAATATATACAAAAAGTGCACAAGTGCAAAACATGTGCAGACAGCACAAGACAGTAGTAACAAATGTAAACATAAGTGTTAACAGTGTAAACATGGGTAGCATAGTTTTTGGCAGCCAGATGTACAAAAAGACTTGCAGAGGAACTGCAGAGGGTGGGGAATGCCCAGTTGTGTGTGTGTATATATAAATAAGTTTGTGTGTGTGTGTGATCCTTCATTCCAGTTTTACTGACTATTGAGGAGCCTGATGGCATGGGGAAAAAAGCTATTGCACAATCTGGTTGTGAGGGTCCAAATGCTACGGTACCGTCTGCCAGATGGTAGGAGGGCAAAGTGTGTATGGTAGGGGTGCATGGGGTCATCAACAATGCTGATGGCTTTGCGGATGCAGCGTGAGGTGTAAATGTCCATGATGGAGGGAAGAGAGACCTCAATGATCTTCTCAGCTGTCCTCACTACCCGCTGATGGGTCTTGCAGTCCGAGACGGTGCAATTCCCAAACCAGGCAGTGATGCAGCGGCAGAGGATGCTCTCGATGGTCTCTCTGTAGGATGTGGTGAGGATGGGGGGTGGGAGATGTGCTTTCCTCAGTCTTCTTAGAAAGTATAAGCGCTGCTGGGCTTTCTTGGTTATGGAGCTGGTGTTGAGCGACCAGGTGAGGTTCTCCGCCAGGTGAACACCAAGAAACTTGGTGCTCTTGACAATCTCAACAGAGGAGCAGTCGATGTTCAGCGAAGAGTGGTCATGGTGTGCTCTTCTGAAGTCAACAACCATCTCTTTAGTTTTGTCCACGTTCAGAGACAGGTTGTTGGCTCTGCACCAGTCAGTTAGCCGTTGCACCTCCTCTCTGTATGCTGACTCATCGTTCCTGCTGATGAGACCCACTACTGTTGTGTCATCGGCAAACTTGATGATGTGATTCGAGCTGTGCATTGCTGCACAGTTGTGAGTCAGCAGAGTGAACAGCAATGGACTGAGCACACAACCAGTGCTCCAGTGCTCAGTGTGGTGGTGTCAGAGGTACTGTTCCCGATCCGGACTGTCTGAGGTCTCCCAGTCAGGAAGTCCAGGATCCAGTTGCAGAGGGAGGTGTTCAGGCCCAGCAGGTTTAGCTTTCC
>JAZGTI010010210.1:0-17927 GCA_036877585.1 Botia kubotai
GTATGCTGACATTACCCTGGATACCGTGGCTCTTGATACATCACAAAGACTTGCTGTCTTAGTCACAGATGCGCCAGCGAGACGTGCACCAACAAATTTAGCCATGAAACCTCCAACACTAAATTGGTCAGTGTTTCAGTTTCATTGTCCAACCCCTGTATATGGGCTATACTGATACAAATATTGATACTTTGTATGTTGATACAAAGCAACAAGGCAGGTATAACCCTTCGGATGGAATGACAAGTAATTCTGACAAATGTTTATTTCTTGAAATATTTTAAAATTGACCAATTTTATTACCTTTCATTTAATCTTCTCAGTCAAAAATTCCAGAGGTAGCAAGGGCTGTGGATCTGGCATTTTTGCACTTGGCATGTATGAATATGCCCATTCTTAGTGTGGCAGGATAAGGGATTTTTGTCTGTTGGTCTGATTGGGGTGTGTTAGTAGATTAATGAAGGGAACGCAGTGTTTTTAAGGACCCTAATTTTGACGGGTGGCGATGTGTCTGATGGATTCTTGGTCCTCCCCTTCCTGGCGTGGCCGTTTCTGGTTCTGTTCCTGTTTCGGTTTGCATTCAGGTACGATGAGTGTAATTATGTGAATAGTTTAAGGCTAATATGCACTATTTATAGTTTAATTATAGCGGAGTTGGTGGAATAGGCGGGTGGCAAGCTTGTGTTGGCGTTCGCTTTCAGGTATGTGTGTATTCACATAAAATCTCGTTATCATTGTTTTGACTAAGAGATTTATTGTATCGTTTATGGTAACAGCAACGTTAGACGGGTAGGAATGCCGGGCGGTAGATTGATTTACCCAAAAAACACTATTACAAAGAAAATTTTATGTTTTGTGCGTGTGTGTATGTTTTTTCTTTCCTCCTCCTTCAGGAGCTGGTGAGGTGCGGAGCAGGGAAGGCTAGCTGCATTGTCCAGGACGTGTGCTTTTCACACAACAAACACAATTTCCTTGCGGTGGGTGTGTGTTTGGATGACCTTCTGAGCAGCAGCCGGCAGATGTATCCTTATAAATAATTCTTGTTTGTTTTGTGTGGTTCATCGCAAAGACTTATTGACTTTTATAATAAAATATATCTTTTGGTATTGGTTCGCACGTCTCACTTCATCCTTATTTCTTTGCCCTTGATTGGTAAAACTTACCTGTGTCCTTGGGGGGTGTTTCCCTGGCGACCCACCAGGGTGGTGTAGTTGGACTAAATTAATTGCAAGGTTCTGTCTATTTTTGGGTTTCCTAAATGGCACATTAGCATTCATTGTGTTCCTTATATTAAGACATACTGTATACCTGATTAATAGTGCTACAAAAATAACTATTCAATAACAACCCTATAAATGCTTATTTTGATGCTTAGTAACAATAATGTACATCTTAAAAAATTGGTAATAATACCATGTAATCTATATATTTTCCTGTTTTCAGTTATGTCCTTGATCCTTATTTCTACAGGTTTTTGTCTCTACTACTAATTTTTTGTAAAGCTGCTGAATTGGACTAAATCGCTTGCTCTGTGTATTGATCTCTGCCATGTTTGTGTATCATTTTGGATTGTTTGCTCTGTTTGTCCCACTATAAACAACTTCTGCAAAGGATTCTAACTCTCCTCCAGTTGTCTTTGTAATCATTCATGACTGTACAACTAGTTTCACACACACAATCTGTTACAATCTCTATAATCTTGTACTTTCCATTGATTAAATCTCAAGCAGTTGTTTACTCCTGTTTGTCTTTTCATCACCCTCTGTCTCTCTGTTTGTACCATGTTCACATGCATGAATATAAACAGTCATCGTCAGTGTTGAGGTAACGCATTAAAAGTATTATGTATGTATTTGTATCTATTAAGTAATAAGTAAAATTAATGCAGTGCTATTTTTATGTACTAAAATACAGAGGTTTTAGGTACCAAAATACCCAATTTTTTAGATGTAAAACTTTTCTGTTTTTTTAAAGTATGGACAAATACAATTGAAAATTTCTCCCTTTACAATTAAACCATAAATGTGAGGCTTCACTTGTTAGACTACATATGTAGCACAATATCCACCAGTCTTACGTCATTTCTAATGTTACGTTATTGTTACGTACACGTTACTTTGCGTAACTCGTGACGTAAATTTCCCTTCGTGATGTTTGTGACACATGACATACTCTCGTGGGCCAATGGAATTGTGGTGATTAGACATGTGCTTCAGACATTTGTCTTGCTAGTGAATTGTCTGTCTCTGAGGAGGTGGATGTTCTTAGCATCGAGGCAGAGAAAATCGAGGACTCATTTAAAGCTCTGATGTTTGCTATCAAAGTGACTACTGGATTCGCACCTCCTTACCTTGCTCTCACTTCTTCGCATTTATGTGCCCTCCAAAAACTTGCGTTCAGCTAATGAACGTCGCCTTGTGGTTCCATCCCAAAGAGGGAAAAAGATCACTTTCTTTTACTCTGCCCAGACTCTTACTTTTACTCTGCCCGGTTGGTGGAATGAACTTCATAACTCTATCACAACGGCTTAGTCACTAGCTGTTTTCAAGAAATGACTAAAAACGACTATTTTGTCTTTACTTCCTTAACTAATCAACTAACACACCGCCACTACCTCTACTTCTTTTATTAAAAAAAATATATGGCTTCTTACACTGTTGGAATACCTGAGACCTGTTTATAGCACTTATTCATTGTTGCTCTTATAGTTGTTGAAATTGCTTCCTTGTCCTCATTTGTAAGTCGCTTTGGATAAAAGCGTCTGCTAAATGACTAAATGTAAATGTCATTCTGAGGAGCTTCTGGAGGTTGTGACTCGAGCAGTGGTCAAGTGGTCAAACATAGAGGAGTAAACCAGATGAACATTTCTTGCAATCCAGAGCACAGCCTCTGAATTAGGGCTTGCCTTTTTCCCTGATCTTCACACTGAGGTGTCGAGATTGTGAAAGAGGCCATTCTTATCAAAAATTACAAGTCCCACAGTATATAATTATGCCTCCATCGTGTTGCCTGAAATAGAATAGCTATGGGGTCATGCTAGGGTCGAAGAGACCCGATGTTGTGTCATTTAAAGCCCACATGCTCTCCATCAAACCCTGTTGCACAACATCATCTTTGGTGGGGAATGCATATATGGCGGCATGGCGTGTTTGTATACAATGGCTATTTTGCAAGCATGGTCTCTCATCTGAGGTTCTTGAGATCATTCTAAACTCTACAGCTACCTCCACAAGGTATCCTTATGCCCTGAAATGAACCAGAACCAGAAATGTATTCACTTTATGGTGCAAAGTGTAACGGAAACTCTGAGTCGTGAGGATCCATCTGCAGCGTTTCATTCAAGAGTGGTCAAAACAAGCAATTATTCAAATACCAGCAAACAGAGCAATGAGGATTAGACAAACTCAGTAACAGTAATACAGGCAATGGTCAGGGCAGGCAGCAAACAATCAAAAATGTAATCCAAAGCAATGTCCAAAGGCAGGCAGCAAACAATTAGAAACACGATAGACCAAATATAATATATCCAAATATAAACCAGGTAAACAACAGTGAAAACGCTCTGAAATGTTAGCCGGGGCAAAACAAGGCATCGCAATGAGTCTCTCAGAGTCTGGGGTTTAAATAGTTGCGTTTATTGGAATCAGGTGCGGCAAACAGGAAGTGATCAGCCCCAGATACGGGGCCCATCGGAAATGTAGTCCGAATTGGTGCTAATACTCAGGAGAGGGTTCCCTCTGGTGGCGCGGAGAAGGCAGAGCTGGAGCCTCCTCCATAACACAAAGAGCTTCAGTTGGACCCAGTTAACCAGTTAGCTTCAGTGCTGGAGTTTCTCTAGGCTGTTTCTCTGGGGGTCTTTCCATCCACACTTCCACACAAGGCACAAGGTCTATGTGGCACCCATTGTTGCCTTCCATGAACCATTAATTGGTGGACCTTTGGGGAGACACCATTTGATTATTTGTTTCTTTCGTGATGGTAGGAGGATGAGGCTCACTGTTCAGCTCAGTGTCCCGGGTTGGGACCTTGACAGTGGTTCTAGAAGCGTTCGAGTTCTAGTGACCAAGTTTTGGAGGAGTTCCTCTTTCTTAAGATGGCTTTACTGCTGGCTATCACTTCCCTTAAGAGAGTTGGGCACCTGCAGGTTCTTTCTGTCTTTCCCTCCTCTCTAGAGTTTGCTCCAGGGAGGGTTAAAGCCATTCTCCACCCTAGGCTGGGTTATTTGCCCAAGGTGCCTACTACCATGCTCTGTGGTACTCCAGGCCTTTTATCCTCCACCTTGTGTCGGCTGACCAGAGGAAGCTACATTTACTATGCCCTGTTTGGGCTTTGGAGGCCTACGTGCAAAGGGCATCTCAATGGAGCAAGTAGGAGAAACTGTTGGTGTGTTTTGCATCTCCTAATAAGGATTCCCTTGCTTTGAAGCAAAATATTTGTAATTTGATTGTTAGGCCAATCTCTACAACTTACAAGGTGCGCAGTTTGCATTTGCCGCTGCTGATAAGGGCTCATTCAACTAGAGGAATGGCATCCTCTAATTACTTGTTGTTGAGGGTCTCCCTACAGGAAGTTTTTAAATGCTGCCAAATGGGCATTTCCACATACCTTTATAAGGTTCTATAGCATAAGTCTTTTCTCCACCCCATGTTTTCTTGTTCTCTCATCTTGCCTGAACAAGCTTTAAGCTATGGGGTAATGCCAGGGTCGAAGAGACATTTCCGTTTTATCTCTCGCCCGATGTTGCATCATTCTTGAAAGCCCACGCGCTCTCGACCAAACCCTGTCGCACAACATCATCTTTGGTGGGGAATGGATATATGGCGGCATATAAGCTTTAAACCAGGACAGGCTCTTGGCTGTGTGTTGCATGGGTATTTTGTTCCCCAAAGTGATTTTACTGTCTAAACTGTTCTGCTTTAGGTGCCTTGACTCTATAGTCAAATATTCCCATCGTAACTCTGTTTAGCATGGCCAACACACTATTTGAGCTAACTAAACACAAGTTGTGTCATTTTTGTTATTTAGCAAAGTAATAATAGGTAAAAAAGTAGGTAAAAGGTAAAAAGTAATCATAAAATTCTAATCATAAATCATTCTCTATACCATGGTCACTGATAACGTCTCATAGTCTCTGTCGGGGTCGTCGGGGTCCTGGCTTCCTTGTCTTGGGTTTCTTCTAAATTCTCTTGCCAGGATCCTGAAAACCCTTGTGTTTTGTGTCGGAGCATCATGTTTGCATTCTGACTCTATTCTAGTCTTGGTTCTTGCATCTTAGAGTCAGGGTCTAGACTCATGCTCTGTGTCTTTCGATCTGTAGAAGCACATGGCCATTGTTTGTTTACTTTGTGCCATGTGCTCTCCGGTTTTGAGTCTTAACCCGCCCTCTTGTTTCCTTGTTAATTATCCCATCATTCCCATGTTACCAAGGCAATGACTGACATGTTTCAACGAGCTTCATTTATTTGTTTTTGACAAAATTAAGTAAAAGATGAAGTAACCCTTTGCCTTCTAACTTGTAAGATTTTATTAACAGTTGCAATTTAAATGGTTTTGTGTGTTTTTTTATCAAATCTGGTTGTAGATAAAGCAGAATGGTTTACTATAGCAAGAGAAGCTTTTAATATTTAAAAACGACTGTTATTATTATTGCAGAGAATAAAGATACAGAGGGCAGGAGAGGTACACTCAAAAATGCTGCAACCCTGGAAAAAACTAAAGACACATCCATTCTTTTTAAATCCATTAAAGACCTAGGAGCATTAAGTGAAGCAGCCAAGTGAATGTTATGATCAAACCATGGTGCTTTAGAAATGTGTGCATACAAAGAAGGAATCTTAGTAGCTGTAGTGCATTGGGTCATGATTATCAGAGCATTCCTTCTAATGCCATCCCGAATTATGTGGTGCTTTTTTCATGCTGTCTGTCTTTCGGAAAATGTTATAAACTCACAATGCTCCAGCCCAAAGGAATACAGCATCAGCTCAATGCCAAAGTAAACAGAAACAGCTGGAAAGAGATTAACATAAGGCAAGGAGGAGAGGAACTCCATTTGACAAATAAACAGAGATTCTACACAGTCACAACTGAATGATAGTTTACTCTTATCCACAATGCAGCAAAGTATGGGACAAACTAGTTAAAGGCTCCTTTTGGCTTATATCAACTTTATAATGAAAAAATGTATCACAGGACATTTTGTAATGTCTATGGACAGCATCTGTGGTATTAAGTTGATTATAAAATTGATAGTTTGTCTGCCTTTATAAATGTCACCTAAATTTTATATATTTAAATGCATTAAGCATATAAACTGATTGACATCTTTAAATGTGTGTGAGCATGAGCAAAAGGGGAATTATTGCTAATTATTACATTGGGTCAAATTTTGGAATAAACAAATAAAGTAAAGATAAAATTTATTTTTGGTTTCCCTTTCATTTTATGTATATTTTCTAACTACTGTTCCCTTTCAGTCAGTCACGTTCACATTACGTCAACGTACTGACGTATGGGGTCTCGCTTGAGAGCCCTATCACCTTCGAGTAGCAGAAAAATGCACCAAAGAATATTGCCCAAGAGGAAAGAGCTAATGAGCATTGGACAAAGGAGTTGCGGACCGAGTCACACCCACCCGGAAGCGGGTGTATAAAGCTGGCCACAGCTCGCTTTCATTTGGATTTTTGCTTCCGAGCCAAGCGTGTGCATTTCGCATTCACTCCGAGTCACACCAGCATTTTGCCGCGATTGTTATGGTTATTTATTATTAATTTTATTTATTTAATATTTATTTAATCAATTTATTATTTAATATTGTAAAGGTCCTTTGGGCCTTGGCTAAGGATGGCTAAGCGACCCTGAGTTTAATGGCCTGGAGTGCAAAGGGACTGCTTATTTTCAGAAAGTGGTGACAGCACCCATTCTTCCCCTAGAGGAGGGTCAGGTAGAATCAGAATCTTTTGTTTTCTTGTCGAGCTTGTCCTTTTGCTTTGCCAAGGCAGGTGAGGCTGTGTTTGCAGGATGCGTTGCCTCCTTACGCACCTCCCTGCCAGGGCTAGAGTAGCTAAGCCCTCTCTTCGGCTCGAGCCCATCCCCAGCACCTCTCCAGGCATGTCTCGCCCCCTGGTGCACATGAATGGAGTCTGGGGGCCTGGCTAGTGCTCCCCAGCCTGTTACTCCTGAAGATGATGAGATCCGGCTACATGATTCAGTTCGCCAGGTGCCCGCCCAGGTTCAGAGGCATCCTCTTTACTTCAGTATTAGACAGCGATGTATCAGCCACCTGGGGCTTTGGGTCAACACAGGGCATCTCTTTCTTAGTATGGAGCTGGACTCTGTAACTTTTCTAATGAGCATGCGCAGTCACTGCTGCAATGTGTCCAGGCATGTTGTTGTGACAACGGATGCCTCCACGACAGGCTGGGGCACAACTTGTCTCAGGTTGCTGGCAGTGCTTTTGGCCCTGCGGCAGTTTCATCCATTGCTGCAGGGCAGGCATGTGCTAGTCCATACAGACTGCACTGCAATTGTAGCGTTCATCAGCCGCCAAGGAGATCTATGCTCATGTCTCAACTCACCCACCATCTCCTCCTCTGGAGTCAGTGGCGATTCAGTACCCTTTGTGCCACCTACATTCTGGGCAAGCTCAACCGTGCGGCCAACATGCTCTCAAGGCAGCTGTCAAGCCCAGAAGAGTGTAGACTCCATCCCCAGGCCATCTGATTTGGACTTGATTTAAGGAGGCACAGGTGGACTTGTTTGTCTTCCAGGAGTCCTCCCACTGTTATATTCCCTGTCCAAGGCCCCCCTTGGCACGGATGTGTTGGCACACAGCTGGCCTCAGGGTCTGCACAAGTATGCGTTTTCCCCCAGTGAGCCTCCTTGCACAACTACTGGCCCACCCGGACCTGGTTTTTGGACCTGATGCTCCTTGCAACAACCTCTCCCTGGCGGATTCCCCTGAAGAAGGACCTTCTTTCTCAAGGACAGGGCACTATCTTGCACCAAGCACTGCCATACCTCATCTCCACACGTTACCTCCTTTAGCAGGGTGTGGTCTCCACAGCTCCACAGGGACATTTTGAATTTATTTTTGTGAGATGACTTTGTGTGAGCATTAAAGAAAATATTTGTGCTTGCGCTTGTGTATTTATGAATAGTGTTTTGAATTTACGAATCTGATTTTGAGCAGTGGGCAGCACATTACTGCGCCCGGGGAGCAATTGGGGGTTAGATGCCTTGCTCAAGGGCACTTCAGTTGCAACCCCCCAGTGCTAGAATCGAACCAGCAACCTTCTGATTAAAAGCGCAACTCACTAACCAGTAGGCCACAACTGCCCCCACAACTGTCTTCATCCTCTGCGTTTTTCATCTACTCAAGTTTATCAAACAACTACGGCAGGAATAACTCGTAAAACACGGTGATTCATGGCATCTTCTCCTGTTATTGTAACATGCACTGTTTGCCACATGTTTAGTGTAGCCTTTTCTGTCTGTGAGTGTTTTACGTGTGATAAATGTAGGGAAATAGGTAGGCTGACAGAGAAGACTTTATAATTAGAGACACGTATGCAGACTTTACTCGAGGATAGTAAGAGTGACAGGGTTTTAGAGCAGACTTTGGATGCGACTAGGTCCATACATTGTTCGGTTCCGGTTGCAGTGATGCCCCCACTGAGACACCTGTTGAAAGTGCCCTAGTTATCAGAGATTCTATTGTACGGAACGTGAAAATAGAGGCACCAGCCACCATAGTCAAATGCTTACCGGGAGCCAGAGCACCCAGCAAATTTAAACATGCTGGCTAAAGCTAAACGTAAACTTAGTAAGATTATTATACATGTCTGCAGAAATGATGTTCATCTCCGTCAGTCGGAGATTACTAAAGATAATATTAAAGAGGTGTGTGAACTTGATAGTATGATGTCGGACACAGTAATATTCTCTGGTCCCCTCCCTGCTTATCGTGGTGACAAAATACATAGCAGACTGCCTTTAATAAATAGCTGGATGTCTAAGTGGTGTCCACAGAACAATATAAATTTTATATTGAATCTTATATATCTTTTCATCTCTGTTAAAAAGTGATCGCCTTTGAACAGTAGGCAGTTGTGGCCTACTGATTAGTAAGTTAGGCTAGTAATCAGAAGGTTGCTGGTTCGATTCCAGCACTGGAGGGTTGCAACTGAAGTGCCCTTGAGCAAGGCACCTAACCCCGATTGCTGCCCGTGTGTTCGTTTACACCTCACCAGTGATGGGTTAAATGCAAAGGTTACATTTTGGGTATGAGTTACCATATGACAAAATATGTCACTTTCACTTTAAATAAAACTGGCTGTTGTTTCTCAACCTGTAATAATCCTTTCTTAAAAATGTTTTTTTATACGTTATTTATAATATTAATAAATCCGTGAACATTGTATACAGTGGTGTAGTTTTTCATCCACAAGGACAGGCCAGTTTATTAAAACACAAATGTAAACCGCTGGAGAACTCAATAAATTCACTCTTCCAGTTCTGCAAATAAAGAGCTTTTATTTGATCTTTTCCATTGAAAGGGCACTGGGAAATTTTAATGTGCCTTCAGAATTTGTGTTGTGGTACCAGTCAGCTGCAGACATGGTGTCTCAAAAGAATATTTTTCTGCATCAAAGAAGAAAAGACGTGTATAGAAAAGGTTCAAGTACTTCAAACTTGTAGAGCATATACAGTACATAAGATATGTGTTATTTTGCACTAGTGAATGCTGCCTATCAACATGTCATTGAACGCTGTAAATTCAAGTTCCTATAGTGGTTAAGTGATTTAATAAACACCAATGGTTTCCATTCAGAGCTTGAATTAGGTTTGCACTCATATAAAAAGCACATGTATTAAAAAAATGGTTCCAAACAACCTCTAGCCTAAGCTTAGGTCACGTCACTGTTCTTAAGTGTGTACTGTAAGTGCCCAAAAGCTGCATGCGCGCGCGTGCGTGTGTTCACTCCTCACCAGTGATTATTTAAATGCATATTACTTTCAGGTATAGGTTACCATACCTGCCAAATGTCACTTTCACTTATAATTTTATAATACTTAAACAACATAATACAGTGCTAATTAGCGTTTTTCTTGCTGCAAATTACAGCCGCTACGGCGCTTAGAACTCGCCGATGGTAGCAGCAAACAATAGCGGAACATCAACAACATATATATATAACAGATAAACATGCACATATAAATGTAAATTACATCAAGGCATTAAACGCATTATACAGAGCATAAACACGTGTGCAGAGATGTGCATTCACCAAACTGTCTACCTGTGCAACACTGTAAATCACTCCGCGTGCAACTTTCCAAGGACAGGCTATAGTACAATCTGACACTGCGGTCACCCCAGCCGCATGTAAAAATATGCGGTCAAGTCAGTTGCACTTTTTTGTTTATGCGCGTCTAAGCTTGCTCTTGTAACAGTTTTACTCAGGTTGTGATTATATTTAATAAGGACGATGTTGACGATGGAGGTCTCAGGGTTTTTTATTCCGCAGAAACACAGAGCACAATTTAATTCCTTTGACAAACGTCTCTCCCCTTCACTCAGATTCTCGTTAGCAGAACTAGAGAGAACACACCTGACCCCGCCAGCAGCAAATCTGATTTTTTTAAAGATGGCAATGTACTCAAAGTAATAATTACAAAAAACAAAAAATACAAATCATTGTTATATGCCAAATCAGGTATTATATTGTGTTTATATGTCCTATAAGAACATAATTTCTTCACTGCTTACTCATATCAGTAAGCAAAAAGATAGGAAATTTTACACAACTGACCAAACATTCCATTATCAATGTATAAAATATCAAAACAAACGTATCAAAGGAAAATGCAAATAAAATGTATCAAGGATACATTTATATTATGATATCACTATTATTATTATTATTATATATTATGATGTCACTTTTGCAGACAGACCTCACTCTTTTTATATCAAACTCACATAAAGTTGGTTTTATACACATTTTGAACATTTCCCAACATATTGTAAAGATGCAGCATACCTACAGAAACACAGAGCACAATTTAATTCCTTTGACAAACGTCTCTCCCCTTCACTCTGCTCAGACAGAACGGAAAACTTGTAAACTATACCAATCACGGTAAAGCATTTAAAATGCGATTATTTACATTTATTTTTATGACATCACATCGTAACATTACAATTAGACATTATGTATCTTGTATAATAACACACTAAACTCATTTAGTGCACTTTAAAACATTCTTACCAGGTTCTCGTTAGCAAAGCTAGAGAGAACACAACTGACCCCGTCAGCGTGCCGCACAAGGTATCATGTGCGTCACTAATATGTGCTCCTCATAACACAGATTTCTGCATATATGGTTCCGTGAGAAAAAATAACACATTTTGTACATTATACCTTATAACTCAAAACTATGAATATAAAACACAAAAACTAAGTTTTGTTGAAGTTCACTTTATATTCAACAATTTATAATTATTAGTCCAGCTACACTCTTACGGTACAGCGGTCAAAATGGATGTAAAGCTGCCGTCATGACAGCGGATCTTTAATAGCCTTCTTTTGCTTTTATTTTTCTTGTATTGCTGTTCACGGTGAGCCAAAATATTGTTTTTTTAACAAAATCACCCCAAACATCAGAAGTGCCTTCTATTACTTGATAGTGTCTGGAACTAGGGAGGGCCACCAATAACGATTCCGTAAGAGGTCAACTGTAGCATTGATACCGGGGTGACCGGCATTGGGAAGGTCATGGACCAAAGACAAGAGTCTCTTTCGAAGGGTCTCGGGGACAAAGGTTGCATTGGGTGGACAATCTGAGGGAGGAGGAATCTGATTATTGATTTGAGTGACCTTGGTAGAAATGTCTCAAAGTACCGGGGCTACTAACATACGGTTGGGAATGATGGGTTCTTCTGGGATTTCTTTGGGAATCTCTTCATCCTGACAGGAGAGTGAGTCAGCCTTAATGTTCTTTGTACCGGGGCGATATGTTACCGTGAACTGGAACCGGGTGAAGAAGAGGGCCCAACGAGTCTGCCTGGGGTTTAATCTCTTAGCGCTGCGTAAGTATTCAAGGTTCTTATGGCCTGTTAAAACGAGGAAAGAATGTTTAGCTCCTTTTAGCCTGTGCCTCCACTCCTCTAGTGCTAGTTTAATAGCTAATAATTTCTCGATTACCAACATCATAATTACGTTCCGCTGATGACCGTTTCTTTGAGAAATATGCGCATGGATAAAGCTTAGAAGGTTCTCCCTGCCTTTGAGACAGAACTGCGCCTACCCCTGTGTTGGATGCGTCTACTTCCACTACAAACTGTAATTCAGGGTCGGGGTGTTTTAATATGGGGGCCGATGTGAAACGTTTCTTGAGATCACAGAATGCCATTTCGGCCTGGGGGGACCATTTAAGTTTACCTTTACCGTGCTTGGTGAGAGTAGTTAGAGGTGCTGCTACTGAACTACTCTGAACCCTTGAATGAATCGGCGGTAGAAATTAGCGAACCCTAGAAATCTTTGGAGTTCCTTAACTGTACTGGGTTGTGGCCAATTAGTTACTGCCTTGACCTTCCGTTCGTCCATGGCTACCCCCTCCTTACTGATGATGTAACCTAGAAATGAGGTACTGGTCTTGTGGAACTCACATTTCTTTAATTTAACGTACACTTGGTGGTCCAGTAAACGTCTAAGCACTGATCTGATCTGTTCAATGTGTTCATTTAAAGAATTGGAGTAAATCAGGATATCATCTATATATACGATTACCCACTTTTCCAACATATCTCTAAAGATATCGTTCATGAAAGCCTGAAAAACTGAAGGACTATTGGCTAAACCAAACGGCATTACTAAATATTCGTAGTGTCCGGAAGAAGTGGAAAATGCGGTTTTCCACTTATCTCCCTCTTGAATTCGAATTAAATTGTAGGTGCTGCGGAGGTCTAATTTGGTGTAATATCTGGCCTGGCGTAACTGCTCAGGGGCTGAGGGCACCAACGGTAAGGGGTATCTGAAACTTACTGTTATTTCATTGAGTGAACGATAATCTATACAAGGGCATAGGTAACCGTCCTTCTTTTTAACAAAAAAGAATCCAGCAGAGGGTGGAGAGTTGGAGGGTCTAATAAATCCCTTCTCTAGCTCCTCCTTTATATAATTACTCATGGCTTCGGACTATGGCTGGGACAATGGAAAAATTCTACCTAGGAAGAGTAGCACCAGAGATTAGTTCAATAGAACAGTCAATGAGACGATGAGGAGGTAGTTGTGAGGCCTTTTTCTTACTGAAGACCTCACACAAATCCTGATAGGACTCTGGAATCTGTGGATCTGAAGATAAAGAGAGTTCAGTGTTAGCTTTGGGTTTTATCGTAGGAATGTAAGTCTGTAAACAATTAGGACCCCATCGCAGAAGCTCACGATCCTTCCATGCTATGACTGGCTCGTGCTTTTGCAGCCATGGTAGTCCTAAAATGATATTGTGATGGGTAAATGGGACAACGAAGAATTGTAGTTCCTCCTGGTGTAAAAGACCCACGGTGAGTATTAAAGGCACAGAGAGCATTGTAGATCCATCACCTCCCAGAGGATGTCCATCTAGCGCTTCGACTGTTAATGAACAATGTGAGAGAGAGAGAGAGGAATATGATTTTCTTGTGCAAACCTCACCGACATGAAGTTCCCAGCCGCCCCTGAGTCAATTAAAGCACTTGTGGTCATAATCTGTTCTGCAATAGAGAGCGTTACTGGCAATGAGCACACATTATGAGGGTTATTTGGTGTAGTGGTGGAACTCACCAGGCAGCTTTCCTGATGTGGACACGTTGGGCAGGTGAGTTTTAGATGGCCTGCTTTACCGCAATATAAACACAGATGCAGTTGAATGCGACGGGACCGTTCCTCTTTGAGAGAGATATGTATAGCCCAGTTGCATCGGCTCCTCGGCGGTATGGTGCATGGATGGGTAAGATCTAAAGTTATATCTGCGGGATCGTAATAAATTGTCAATCTGTATGGCGAGTTCGATAAATTGTCCGAGATCTGTCCCCTCGTCCTTACACGCTAGCTCCGCTTACAGTTCAGAGTTTAAATCCCGACGAAAGATCAACTGTAAAGTATCCTCTACCCAGTTGGTTTCTGCCGCTAGCTTTCTAAAAGTGAGAGCGTATTCAGCAGCGGTCATTTTGCAGTGAGTTATACACATTAATTCCTCCGCAAAACTCTTACCTCCAGCAGGATGTTCAAAAACTTCTCTGAAGCATTGTTGGAAAACTTCATAGGTCGGTATAGACGAGTTGTAAACTGCTGTGGCCCAGTCCAGTGCTCGTCCAGTGAGTAAGGAACAAACGAACGCTATTTTGCTGGAGTCGGTTGCGACACAAACAAAGAGCATTGTAACAAAAATCCTTTACACTTGCTTGGATTTCCATCGAATTTCTCAGGGAAGGCAAGACGTGGGCTTACCGGGGTAGAATGAGCTGCGGTGGCGTGAAGAGGTGTGAAGAGGCGGATCAGCCATTGTGATGCGGGCTCCTTGAAACGCTCGCACTAACTCCTTGGTTAAGGCTGTTAAACGAGGGAGTGGTTGTTGATGTTGTGCGAGCTGAGAAGCCTGCAGAGTAATGTCAGTCGTCAGAAACATAAAACAGGCAAAGTCTGAGACAGGCAGCAAACAATCATAAACTGTAATCCAAAGCGGGTCGTGGGCAGGCAGCAATCAATCCGTAATCCAATAGACAGTCCAAAAACAACCAGGTTAAACAACAAGGAGAAAACGCTCTGAATACAAGACATTGCACTAAACATATCAAAACTGAGCGTTTAAATAGCCCGCATACGCGAGTCATGTGACAAACAGGAAATGATACGTGGGACCATGTGACAGACAGGAAATGTAATGAGTCTATGGGAATTGTAGTCCAGAGCGTTCTAATATTCGGGTGACGGCTCCTCGATCGATGCGAGTGGCTCCTGACACGAGGAGGCACACGTTGACGGGGTCTACCTCTTGGTCTGGGGGCCGGCCTCCCAGGATGTGCTCTGTGGAACTCCTCGGTGAGAGTGGGGTTTGGGAGCGCTCGTGGGGATATAAATCCCCACCATCGTGTTAAAAAATGTCAAACCTAATGTATTTAAAACCATTATATACACTTTTGGCTTTTTCAAGCCAACATAAAGTTTGTCTTTAAACCTTACAATCTAGTTATGTTGGCTTGAGAGAGCCAACATATTGTTATCCGTCTTAAACTTATCACTATGTTGGCTTGAGAGAGCCAACATATTGTTATTCGTCTTAAACTTATTATTATGTTGGCTTGAGAGAGTCAACATATTGTTATCCGTCTTAAACTTATTACTATGTTGGCTGGAGAGAGCCAACATATTGTTATTCATCTTAAACTTATTATTATGTTGGCTTGAGAGAGCCAACATATTGTTATTTGTCTTAAACTTATTATTATATTGGCTTGAGAGAGTCAACATATTGTTATTTGTCTTAAACTTTTTATTATTATTATGTTGTCTTGAGAGAGCCAACACACTCGATCCACTTGCACACTCGATCCACTCCAGTTTGCATACCATCCAAACTGCTCTACGGATGATGCAATTTCCTCCACCCTCCACCTGGCTCTTACCCACATAGAAAATAAAGACTGCTATGTTAGAATGCTGTTCATTGACTTCAGCTCAGCATTCAACACAATAATCCCACAACAGCTCATAAATAAACTAAAGGCCTGCTGGGCCTTAACACCTCCCTCTGTAATTGGATCCTGGACTTTTTAACTGGAAGACCTCAGTCAGTCCGTGTCTGCCGTACCACCTCGAGCACTTCCACACTGAGCACAGGTGCCCCACAAGCCTGTGTGCTCGGCCCGCTGCTGACTGCATTGTCAAGTTCAGCTCCAACCACATCATCAAGTTTGCTGATGACACGAAAGTGGTGGGTCTCATCAGCAACAACGATGAAACGCACTACAGAGAGGAAGTGGCACAGCTGGCTGAATGGTGTGGCACTAACAACCTGTCCCTCAATGTGAGTAAGACAAAGGAGGTTGTGATGGACTTCAGGAGAAACTTCATTGACCACCCTCCACTGACCATCGACAGCTCGACTGTGGAGAGAGTCAGCAGCACCAAATTCCTGGGGTGGCACATCACAGAGGATCTCACCTGGACCACCAACACCATGTCACTCTCCAGGAAGGCACAACAGCGCCTACACTTTCTCCACCGGCTGAAAAGGGCAAGTCTCCCTCCACCCATCCTCACCACATTCTACAGGGGAACCATTGAGAGTGTGCTGACCAGCTGCATCACTGTCTGGTACGGGAATTGCAGTGCTGCTGACCGCAAGACCCTCCAGTGGACAGTGAACACAGCTGCAAAGATCATCGGTGCCCCTCTCCCCTCCATTCTGGATATTTTCAATGCATGATGTTGCAGTAAAGCTACTGGTATTGTGAAAGACTCCATCCATCCCTTTCAAAGATGGCTCCGGAGCATTAGAGCGCACTCTGCAAGACTACTCAACAGCTTTTTCCCCCAAGCTGTGAGAGCCCTTAATTTTAATCACTTCACCCCCCTTTGAAACCCTATCCACAACCCTAGCTCCTGAAACCAGGATCCTCTCTCCCCCTACCACTCCACACACACCACATAAAAACTGTTGAAAACCTCAAAACATTGTGCAATTCTGAGTGTGCTACACACAGGTGAGTGGGTTAAACAAACCACCTGGAGAAAAACACACTCTTCTCTCTATATGCACCAAACACTTTATTATTAACGTTCCATGCACTTCTTGTTTCCTAATCTTAAATACCTTTTATGAACAATATCTTGCACAACATTGTACAATACTGAAAAGTATATGAAAAGTATTTGTATAGTCTGTCTTAGGTCATGTGTAAAGTCAACTGTTGTATAGTCTGTCTTGGGTTATGTGTATAGACAACAGATAATATATATATATTTTCTCCAAGCTATATAAATCGGACTCTTTCACCAACACATTGCAAAGTCTTGTTTTGCCTAGTGCGACAATTCTGAGCGTTTTTCCATTGCCATTGATATTGCCTATTGTGTTTTACCTGGATTGTTTACCGTTGTTTATTGTTTGCTGCCTGTCTTCTGATTTGGATTGTTTATCATTATCGCTGTTCTCTGCCTGCCCCGATTTTGATCTATGTTACCGTTTATGATTGTGTATTTGTACCGTATATGATCTTGTATTGCCTCCGTTGTGTTTTTTTTGCCATTGTTAACTCTGCTTGATGACCTTGTTAATAAATTGTGCTGCAGATGGATCCCAGCCAATCTCAAGCTTCATTACACTACTTCTCCTAGAGCTTTCAAGATACAGCCAAACTTTTCACGGCTTGTCTGAGTGTTCCCACTCGGGTTGCTATATCTTTTAGGAAATGCAAAATTTACTTTCATCAGAGAACATAACCTTGGACCACTCAGCAGCAGTCCAGTCCTTTTTGTGTTTAGCCCAGGCGAGACGCTTCTGACGCTGTATGTTGTTCAAGAGTGGCTTGACACAAGGAATGCGACCCCTGAAACCCATGTCTTGCATACGTCTGTGCGTAGTGGTTCTTGAAGCACTGACTCCAGCTGCAGTCCACTCTTTGTGAATCTCCCCCACATTTTTGAATGGGTTTTGTTTCACAATTCTCTCCAGGATGCGGTTATCCCTATTGCTTGTACACTTTTTTCTACCACATCTTTTCCTTCACTTCGCCTCTCTATTAATGTGCTTGGACACAGAGCTCTGTGAACAGCCAGCCTCTTTTGCAACGACCTTTTGTGTCTTGCCCTCCTTGTGCAAGGTGTCAATGGTCGTCTTTTGGACAACTGTCAAATCAGCAGTCTTCCCCATGATTGTGTAGCCTA